>OMKL01154644.1:9387-19996 GCA_900302295.1 Parasudis fraserbrunneri | reverse complement strand
CCCCCACGCGCCCGTGCCCCCAATCTCAGCAAAACATAGGTTCTTACTCCTGCATGGGACATGTAAATTCACACCGTTATTGGATCACTTTATTTAACGGGCTGATGAAATATTCTGAATGTAACAGTACCTAATGTCAGGTGATGTCAAACACCCATTGTGGAAATAGATTTCATAGGGAATAAAGCGAAGCTTAAAAATAATATTCTTACCAGTAGGGTGAGCAGCAAAGGCCAACAGCAGCACACTAGGGGTTTAAGGGCAGATGGAAGTCAGAAAATATTAAATGAGAAAACACAATGGAAAGGAGCCTAAACGAGATCCTCTTTATACCGCTCATTAATATACATCTTGGATGATGACATTTTATTTGCACCATGGCATTTAAAAGACATTTACAATCCTTCAGAGGCTGTAGCCATTTTAAAGCCAAATCAGACCGCCTGTATCTTGCTTGTTGGTTTTGACTGAGGATTTACACTCTCTTTGCTCAGACATCTGGATTGAAACCAAACTATTATAAATGCAAAATATTGCATATTGGAGCTTTAAAAAAAAAAATAATACAAGCTTCAATCTATCAAGTAATTTACCCATAAAATAAAATGGACTGATATACTAGGAAAATACATTCCAAATAACATAAATGACCTGACATGTATTAATTTTAACGATAAAATGCAGAATAGATTAAACATTACTACTGTAGTAATAAAAGGGTATGCCTTTAACTCTATTTGGTAAAATAGCTTTAATGAATTCATTGGCAATATCCCAACTTACATATATGTGTCCGAGCAAACTTGAGGGGCATATTTCGGAATTTAATATTTTTTTTTTTTTCAAATGATATAAAAGTATAGACTCTGAGCTTCAAAATACGGTATTATTTGTGGGAATTGAGCAAATATTTAGCCTAAACACTGGCATTCTGGAAAAGCGAATTCTGAGTTCTAAGGCTTTAAAGTTCCTCTCGTGGTTTTGGTGATGCAAGAATGCAATCATGTTTCCAAACCACAGATAAGCGAATTATACATATTGCACATCCTGGTTTCGCCTAGGTTGCTCACACAAACACACCTGGCAGGCAGTTCAGCTCTTGAGCAACAGACTATTGAAAACTGTGATTCTTATCTAATGGGTAACCTAGAATCTATATACTCGTGGATGGAGTCAAAAGCTGCTGTCAATCAACTGTGATGTGCCCGGTTATCTGCATTTTGTGCAGGAAAGTGCCATCAGGTCATACTTGTATTAATGCCAGGTGTAAATGTAATCAGGCTTAATCATATCTAGGCACAACCCGGACACAAGATGCATGTTAATGCTAGGTGTAAAGGGGTTCAGATATTCAACAATTTCCCCCAACAATGCTGTCCATCAAATTAGGTATCTAGTTTGAAGTCTTGTCTACAATGCTCTCCAGTATTCTGACAGTAATTCTATAGCTGTTCAACGTATATGGCTGAAAAAACCTTTAAGGCACAATGACTGATTTGAGGGGAAAGAGCGCCCTCTATACATTTCTGCCCCAGCTTTCGTCCATTGAGGGCTGGAGAAGCTATCAGATTTTTCTTCCAGACAGTGAAACAATATGTTAATACGATGAAGACAGTAAAAGGTGGCCAGGGAGGCAGCCTTCGTATCAAAACACCTGTGTTGACATTCTGAGGCATGTGCCGTTTATTGTTTTGAGCCCCAGCAATCAGTTATTGGGGCTTTACAGGTAGAATCTGTAATGCCGTTTAACAGTGACCTCTAGGCAAAAGAGCCCCTCTTGGTACTGTGCTTTGTTTACATTTCTTTGTTTTGGTCTGATGTGTGGATTGAATTTAGGTGGGTATACGGGAGGGGTTGCTATTGCTGGCCACACCTCAGGTTCTGCAATACAAAAACCTCCCACTCAAAATCAATCCACACGTCAAACTAAAACAAATAAATGTAAACAAAGCGTAGTACCAAGAGGGGCTCTTTTGCCTAGAGGTCGCTGGCTGACGGCATTACAGATTCTACCTTTAATGACCAACTTAGTCTTTATGTTATCTTCCACCCAAAAAAAAAATAATACGGGGGGGGGAGAATGGCAATGAGATTGGGTTTCTTCATTGAGCACTTATCCTTATCATTAGGGCACAAATATATTGTGTTTTATTATAAATAAATGACTGTCCAAACATTGGAGCTTACTGTATTTGTCACCAGATCATTTTTTGTTTGATTCAGATCACATCTCCTTACCTTAACAGATAGTTGATGTACTGCTGCTCAAGGTCACTACAAAGATGATAACAAAAACAGTGTCAAATCTTTTCAGTGCTGTTGGGGAGGGTGTAACAGTTTTGAAACAGTTCCGTCTTCTGTGTCTTCTTTTTCACACTAATATGCCATGTTTACTTTTTCCATACTAATAAAATGTGTAGCCTACCCTAAAAATGTTTTCAACGATGTCCTAATACAGACATTAAAGCGGTTTCCCGACCCCAAAATAGCCTATGAATTTTATGTTTAATTATCGGTCTCGGGCCTACGAGGAAACTAGATTCGTTAGATAAAATACTTTAGAAACTAAATTAAGAATATAAGCCAATTTGCAGGAGAGACGTGAGCTTTTAAGATGATAGGCCTATGCTATATATACCAGAGGTAGTCTAATATAGGCTACCATTGTCTATTTTAAGACTCCTTAGACAAACATTGACTAATAGACCAGGCTACTACTTATATTTGTGCAAGGCTTTTTTAGCTATATCCTGTCCTCGCAAATTCAACTCGCAACAATTAATGTACTTAATGTTACTTGAGGCTACGACTGACAGTGATATATAGCTACCACACATATTTGATATGAAAAAAGTTATTGATTTGGAGACAATGAGATGTCTGGCTAGCAAGCCAACCTTTTTGTCAAACATACTATGATATCATATTCACTGTTTGTTAACCATAGGCAAAGTTATTGACAGAAAGGCTTGGTAGCATAAAGTTAGCTTTCTGGGTCATTGTCAATGGCACACGGGAGAAATTTATTTAAGAACCCATTCATTTTGAACTGTGATGAAGCTCTAGCTGTGCATCTTGTCGAAAAATAGTGCACACCCCTCCAGCCTATCATAATCGAGTATTCACCCTGGCCATGGTATAATTAAAATTAGCCCACACTTCTATAAATGTTGCTCCTCTCCTGGGATAAGCCTTACCTCAGATGACTGGATTTGAAATGAGCCTGGAACACTCGGTATGCACCTGAAAATGTAGAAAAGCCCACATGAATTCTTTACACTTTACAGGGCACAGTAACTAGAAGAATGCACTCAGTAGAGTGCAGACCTCCACCATGGCTTAACCAGCCATAAAGCCGAAGTTCACGGCTGAGCTTTCAAACCCGATTCATGAACGAAATGTGTCCTAAAACAAGAAAGTCAGGTGGGCTGATTGGCTTCTTTTTAGAAAGCTGAGAAACAAATTGACTTCTCTTTTCAGAAAAGCCAAAGCTGAGTTTTATCTTTCTGTAACTCAAGAAAACTTGAATTTACCCAAGGACATTTTGGAGAGCTGTTAAATCATTATCTGCTCATGATGACTCAACTGACCTTCCTTCCTTCCTGAGTCAAGGATGCTGTGGCTGTATCCGATAAGTCTGAAATGTTGACACTTTTCGTTTTGCCCCTTTTCCTGTTGCCGAGGTTCACAAAGCCCTCAAAACAATTAAACCCTATAAAAACGGGTTGGTCCAGATCATTTGAAACTTGGTTTCTTCAAATTAGCGGCAGATTTTTATCACGAAACCATCTTTAATTCTACCTTCGTTACAAATGTAACCCCTAAGGTCTGGAAGGATGCTTATGTTTCACCTATAATAAAAGAAGGGGATCCAATAGTGCTTAATAATTACAGACCAATCTCAAAACATTCTGTATTAGTGAAAGTGCTGGAATCTCTTGTTAGTGAGCAGGTGAGCATTGTAGGACACACACACACACACACCTACCTTTAGGAACAAAGACCCCTCTCAAGTAGGCACCAAGCCATACTAAGGAATAAGACCGAATGATCATAAAGCTGTCAGGTTTGATAGAACCCACTCCCTCTCTCCCTACACTTAGCAGGAAGGAAAGCAGTGATAAGGGGAAGATCGGAATGTGTAGGACAGCCTTATGACACAGACAAAGATCCATCTATCTTTAAGGGATTCCATGTTTTGATGTTTTAACGAAAATACATTGATTAAACTTTTTGAAACTTAGAAAACTGTGTTTGGAATATAATTTTCTATATAATAATGTGGTTCCATGTTCTGAATGTATAAGTATAAGCTTTTATAAGTATGAGAGATCAGAAGATATGCGTGTTTGGTGTCTATGTAATCACAAAATTATGATAGAAACTTTGCTACAAGTGATTTTAATGGGCTGGACACACAACCTGAGAGGAGGCAATCTTTCTGAAACGCCTCCAAGTGGAGTGAACGAATTAGCTGACAGAAATTGCCCCAGGTTTTTTTCCTCTTAGGGTCATGAATGTCTCTGGACATTGCTTTTAGAGATATGTTGTTCACAAACAGACACACAGCCAAACAAATAAACAAACAAACAAACGGGGATGAAAACATAACCTCCTTGGCAGAGATAATGAAGAGATGGATTGAGTAGAAGAGACAGAGGGTCTAGTAAGATTTAATTTCATTCATAGATAATCTCAGAGGCAGTCAAATCAAGTCAAGTCAAATTTATTTGTATAGCCCAAAATCACAGTACATGTCTCAATGGGCTTCACAGACCCACACAGATACAACACCCCCTGACTAAACTCCCAAAGAAGATAAGGAAAAACTCCCACAATAAAAACCTTAAATATGGAAAAAAGGGAAGAAACCTTAGATGGGCAATTCAAATGGGAGATCCCCTCAACCAGAACACCAAGTGGGCAACAAATTAGTCAAACTGTCAAACTGAAATCAAAGCAGGAAAAAGTTCCTATAATGGGTGTTAACACCACAGAATTAGAAATCTAAACACCAACCACTTACCAACACAGGACAGGTGAACCACAGCCCACATGTAAGCACTGACGTCAAACTGCAAAATAGACAGATTTGCAGAGGCTGCTATTAGTTTACAAATCATATTTATTATGCACGCAATTCTTACAATTATTCTACCGTAAAGGGATGGTTTGGATTTTTTGACATAAAGTGGTATGAAATACTTGCCAGTAGTGTAATATATAAAAACATAGCCATTAGCTTACTTACAGAGACCCGTGGTCGAATCAAGCATAGGAAATGCACGAGGACTGCAGTATTCTGTTGTGGATGATTAAAACTTTTGTCTGCAAGTTGTGGTGTGGATTCAATCTCTTTTGTTACTGGACCCGTGTGCTGCCTGTCTGAAGCTGCCCGGCTCACTTGGAAGACGGCCAGAACTTAGACCTCGGGTCTCTGTAAGTACGCTAATGGCAATGCATCTACTACTACTACTGGCAAGTATTTCATACCACCAAAAATCAGAACTATCCCTTAAAACAATAATCTGGAGACACTGTGAACCAAACATATGCCTAGAAGATATAATCAATATGTTTGTAAAATATGGTCCCTTTTTAGGTCGCTTTCTAGCTTCAAAGGGTCCTATTTCCGTGAATCTAGATGCAGGTGCAGGCGTGAGCTTGGGGCGCTGGTGCACGTGAGTGTGTCCAACTTATTTTTGGTAAATTGGTGACCAGAGATGCTTGGTGCAGCGTGGCTGAGAAAAGTCCACAATGGGGCTTCAACCAGGGGCAAACTGGAGATCCATTGCCAATAATATGCCCTGCCTATATCGCCGATCGTATCATTATAGGACAATAATATGATATATAGGCTATCAATTAATATTTTATTTTCATGTCATACCACACTTGATATGTTCCATACATACAATGCACCTATTGACATCATCATTGTCATTCATTTAATTTAACATATTTAAAACAAAATTATTTTGATTAATTATGATCTCAATAGATTATGTGACCCCCCCAAAATAATTCGGACCCATTTCAAAGTGATAGGAGGCATCATGCAGGTATTTTGATAGGCTGGCCTACCTCGCAACATTTAACATGTCTACTGTCATTCAAACTCTACCACAGCAAGCACACGCAGGTTTGCTTCATTATATTAAAAGTTATTTTCCAGCCAGCGCCGAGGATATTCTACACACCTGACATTTCCACAGTCTTCATCAGTCTTCCTCACTGTCCAGTTCACCCGAGGAAGGCTCGGGAGCAAGGGTGTGTTGGCTCGAAAATATCTTTTGAATATTATAATATGCACCGCGACCTTACATTTGTTAATTAATATTCGATTTCTGCACGATTGCGAGGACTCGTTCACGTTTATGTTTTAATTTGTTTGCGTTCAGTTAGTTGGTTGAATAACTCATCGAATCCCTGTCACCATGATGTGTATAATGATGTGCATCGACTGATTCTGATCCACACATGAATTCAATATCCACAAGTGTAAAGCTTAAAGGTGATTTAAAAGATTAAAATGCTGTATTCAGTCAGAAATTGGCTGAGGGATTTACTTAAAAGTGGGGTGGAATGCATTGCCTTACATCCATAAAAATGGTTTGTGGGAATTTGGACACGTGTTCCTGCACGCCCTCGCCTCGGCTGCTGTCACGAAAACAGCTCAGAGCACCAGTGTCTGCGTTTAGACGTGGTCTGAGCTGGCATAGGCTCAGGTGCGATTTGATGGCAAAATGGCCACCGAAATTGTACCGCGCCGGCTGATTTTTAATCGACACACACACCCCCAGCTACGCCACCACACCCATCTTGACACAGGTGCATTCATGTTGAGCCACAAAATTACCAAACAGGTGCAAGCGGCCAACCAAATTGTCAATACACCTTCCCCTAGCGCCTGCACCGAAAATAGAGTCCAAAGAGTGCTTCAGGGACCCAATTTTCCTCTGAGGACAGTTTGTTTTTTCATTCAGTTGTCAAACTATATCCTAGAATTTTTTTTTTTAACTTCTCCACATTTTAAATCCCCAAACTAGTATACCATAGCGCACCCCAGTATCTGACTCGTCCAACTCTTTGAGATAGCAAATAGATTAGCAGGCAATAAAGCGTTCATTCACCCGAGGGTCGCTGAGTGGAAGGTTGATGGCAGACACCAGCAGGAGACATACACTACAGGGGAGGCAAAGTCCATAAGCAAAAGCTAGTTAACATACGTCTTGGCCTTTTATTTCTTCTGTTTACCGGTACAATGTCACTGTCATGTTGAAGAAAAGGTCCCTTGGTGCCTTCAATAAATCACAATGTGATATTTAGGGTGTATAAAAAAAAAAGATATGCAAACGACATCACTGCCGATACGGATTCAGAACCCTAAAACTTTAAAAGGGGATATTCCATTTTAAGGAGCCTATCTGATTATGTACAAATGGGGAGTAATTTCATCCCAATCCAAACATGCACTTAGACTTGGAGTGTTTGGCTGTTTGGGATATTCGGAGTAGATGTGGTTTGCATTTATTAATGGTGGTTATGGTAATGGAGGTAGGTCAATGGGCTTCTTCACAATTTCTCAGAAAAATAAAAAATAGCATCTTCCAAACAGCTTCAGAACTTTTTAACAAAATAATGAACAATATAAAAGGTCTTAAACTTTCAAACTCCCTCAGAACCACCAGTGATTCCAATAACCTAACAAAGTTAGCCTATGTTACCCCATTCTCCCATTGCTGCACGAATCCACTTTAAGGCTCTTGACCTGGCATTCCATGCAACAAGGGGAACAGCACTCTCCTACCTCCAATCAATGGTGTCTAACTACATATCCTCCAGACCCCTATGCTCTGCCTCCTCCAGGTGCCTGAGACACACTCCACCTCAGGCACCCAGGGGGGGACATCAAAATGAAGCAGGCCATTATCTGTCCTGGCTCCACAGTGGTGGAATGAACTTCCCACCACAGTAAGGACAGCTGAAACCTGTGCAATCTTCTGCTGCAGACTAAAAATCGACTTGTTCAATCGATACCTCATGTAAAGAAAACCCAGAGAAAATAGTTGTTTCATTTGTTAGATGAACAATACAGCCAGAAGTGTATCCCTTGCTGGCCTTGCTGTTGGATAAAAGCATAGACTATCCGGTACCTCTGCAATTCATTTACGTTCTGACCTGAATAACAAATTAAATTCAAGTGTTCTTCTCTTTTCTGCCACAGTTTACTGGCAAGATTGTCTATATGGTATTTAAATGTCAACTTCTCGTCTAGCCTGATGCCAAGATATTTGTATTCTGTAACTCTCTCAATATCAGACCCATTCACAGTGGATATATGCAAATTATTGAAAACAATATCTCTGGCTCAAGAGAACAGCAAGAATTTTTATTTTGTTTGCAGCAAGTACCAGTTTAAGATTAACAATAACATAAACATTATCTTGTAAAGCGTTGGAGGAGAGTTGCCAGTTCTCAATGGCTAGTTGTACGGAATCAGCAATACAATAGACAATAGTGTTGTCCGCATAAAGATGAACTTGACAGCCACTTAGAGATGAGACAATATTATTATAAATGGTAAGACAGAACCCAGTTTTCACACACTGAAGTATCTCAGACAAATAGCTCTGAAACCAACTGCAAGCATTTGCATCAAAGCCAACGCTGTATAGTCTTTGTAAAAGAAGAGAATGATCAACTGCATCAAATGCTTTTGACAGATCTACAAAAAGGGCAGTGCAATGTTTTCTTTTGTATAGGGCAGATACTATGTAATTTACAACTAAAGTAGTGGCTGAGATTTTGCTCTAAACCCAGACTGGTGTGGACTTAATACAGAGTGTTTTGAGAGAAATGCTTTGAGTTGGTTATTTACCAATGATTCCAGGATTTCTGCTAGACAGGATAGCTTGGAGATTGGTCAATAATTATTTAGGTCCCTTCTATCACCTCCTTTATGTAATGGAAATACATGAGCCGTTTTCCAGGCACTAGGAACTATACCTGTAGACAAAGAAAGATTAAATATAGGAGTTATTTGCTCAGTAATTAATGGAGCAGCTAGCCTGAAAAAAAGGCTCCAATTTATCCTCTCCAATTGATTTCCTGGTATCAATGGATTGCAATGCTTCAAAAACAACACTAGGAGAGAAGGGCTAGAAGGAAAACTGAGAGGCATGCCTCACAGTGTGCACATGACCATGACTACCAAGAGGGGGCCCTGCATAATTATATCCCCGAACGACAATGTCAGAGATATTATGGTTTTAACCTGACCGCCACCGCTGCAGAGCTTTCGTGTGAACTCAAATAGCTTTCATTTGAATCTTTTCAAATTTGCAGTGCACATTTATGACGGCTAGACGATTAACTCTATTTATTTTGGTGACCCCATGACCTTTCCTCAAGTGCCACCATCAGTCCAAACTTTTCAACAATTTTCAAATTAGTGTATCTCGAATGTCTTTCATTTGATTTATTTTCAAATTTGCTGTGCACATTCAGGACCCCTCGAGGAAGAAATCTATTGATTTTGGTTACCCCATGACCTTTCCTCTAGTGCCAACATCAGGCCAAACATTCATATCCTACTTGTGAACACGATAACTCCAATTCATCTTATTATATTATTATATTATTATTATTCACTTCACCGCCATATTGGTCAAGTTTGAATATGAAAAAATATTTAAGTGCTGACGTCAGCATGTCCCAGTGAGCGGCACAAAAATTCCAAGAAATAATATTGCAACATATTTCTTTATACATGCCCCCTCCCAAACTAGCTAACGTACTTTTGGCACAATAATTAGGCACTGACGCACAATCTTAGGGCACATGATCTTAAAACTGACATTTCAAAAGGAGAAAATGGCTCTCACAACAGTCCAGGTTGCATAAACAAACTAGACTGCAGGTATATCCCCGAACGGCTCGAATTCTTAATCCACCTTCTAACCACACCCCTAATCCGAGCCATTGAGGAGTAGTTAATGTTTTTAGTTTTATGAGAATAGCGCCACCATGGGGCAAAACGACTCAGAACCTCACAGGCCTCCTTGCCATTGTAAGGCAAACATATTTGTCAAGTTTGGTGGAAATTGGACAGTGCATTCAAAAGTAACGAATCATTTACTGTTTACCACGCGTTTTTCCGAAATTTGATTGGATCTCGCGGTCATATGGTTTGGCCTATCAATTATCTAAATGACAGATTTTAAGATGTTAGTCCCCAGATTCCACACAGCAAGTTCGATGAGAATGTTGTGCATGAGTAGACGCATCGCTGGATACCAGTTTCATGACTGTATGACTTGAGGATCAGGAGATAAACTAATTTGAAAATTGAAGGTTTGTCCTGATGGTGGCGCTAGAGGAAAGGTCATGGGGTCACCAAAATCAATAGGCTTCTTCCTCTAGGGGTCATGAATGTGCACAGCAAAGGTTCTAATGAAAGCTATTCGAGATACACCAATTAAAATATTAAAAGTTTGGACTGATGGTGGCACTAGAGAAAAGGTGATGGGGAAAGATTTGAATGAAAGCTATTCAAGTTATCGCGATAATGTGGAGGTAGGGGTAGGACCATAATATCCCCGACACT
>OMKL01154643.1:12821-25393 GCA_900302295.1 Parasudis fraserbrunneri | reverse complement strand
AGAGAGGAAGAGGGGGAGAGAAGAGGGAGGAGGAGGGGGGGGGGGGGGGGGGGGGGGGGGGAGGAAAAAAGGGGGGGGGGGGGGGGGTGATATTCACTCTGGCCTTTAGGGAGGAATGTGATGACGGACAGTCATGGGAGAGGGTCAGACTATTTTCACACACAACGGCCCTCAAGTCATTCTCTTTCTCCATCTCCATTATTTGTTTTGATGTTATCTTGCCCTCATCTTTCATATGACATTTTTGAGTTGTCTGGCAGTCCTTCCACCACCTGTCTTTTGTGTGTGTCTGTTGTTTGTTGACTGATGAGCATTCACAGGCCGTGATTAGCGCCATTGTCATAGGCAACACTGATAAGGGTATCATCAGGGCTACTGAAATGGCCTCCAGTCCACACAGATGGGTCATATGATGCTGTGATATCACGAAGCGGTCACATTGCTAGGACATTTGTGTGTGTGTATTTCTCAATTCCTTCTGCTACTCTACTATTTCACTACAGTCAATATGTGTGAAAGGTTCAGCCAAATACTGACACAAACTCAAGATAGGGTGTCATGAGTGTAGTATAGGCTTGTAGTACAGTAGGCTATAGTATAGTAGGCCTATAGGCTATATTGCATGGTATTGTACTGTATTGTACTGTAGCCTGTAGTAGGTGAGTATACCTAAAGTTTGCGCACATTGCATAGGATATCAGTTCATCAGAAGCTGTAGTCATGAGAGCAAAACATCAACCCAGACCAGACGTTTTCCGGTTGTTGTCATTGCGACTCCTGGGGGGCATGGACTTAACTGACTCCAGCCCGTTTAGGAAAAATACCATTAACCCTGACGCAAGGTCCCCAGAAGTGGGTGTGTGTAATGAACGTACATCTCAGCAGTAGCAGCACTCTGCTCTAGACCTCAACTGGTTGCAGTACCTTTCATTCAATGTGATAACGGGCGCACACGCAGCAGCCAACCAGTGCGCTCCATTATAGATCGTTACGAAGCAGAGACGGATGATGAGAGGTTCGAGTCGTTCCAAAAATACGCAAAACCTGGATCGGACGGGTAAGGATCATGAGTTTTAAGATGTTTAACATATGCATTATTAGGCCTATTTATATCTCTGTAAATTAAACTGGCCTTCCGACAGGTAGCCTATTCAAGACGTAAACAAGAGTCGAACGTGACATCGGTGTGGTGGCTGTCACTGACCTTTACCCTAGATAATAACAGGGTGCAATGTTTGATTTCTAACAGTCGCATTAATTCTCTCTTTAATCCTTGGGTAAATACATAGCTAGCTGCATGACTTTATATGGAAGCGAGAGAATGCAAAAGCGTTCTACGTTTTCATCCATCCCTTATTCTCTTGAAATAGGCTATATGATGATTATGTTCAAGATGTTACCGCAAATTGACGATGTTGTTGGTTTTGTACGAGTCTTATGTGAGTGTCTCTTTTGGCGGATGTTGAAGGTTATCTGTGATTGCTTAGCGCTCCGGGAAGGCTACTGTGATACAGTTTAACATTTTCACATTTAAATTACTGAATAATAGCCTACTTGAGTTCTCAGCCAAGACAGTGTGGGCTCAGTCAACTTCGATAAAGACACACTGGCTAGAGCTATATTCTATATTGGGAAATGAGTAGCTAAGCGCTCGGGCTACAATCGGAGCCTGGCAACTGCAGGAGGAGGGGCTGTTGTCAAGCTTATAGGGACCTATTTCCTGTTCATGATACAATACAGTGTGCAAAGATATTCTGTTAATCCCTATACCTAAAATGTGTTCCCTGGAAAATTATTTTGTGTTATGCAGTCTGCTCTATGGCCGATTTGCAGTCATATGCTATGTTTGAATGTTTATGGTTGCTGACAGCTATTGGAAAAGAACATGTATTTCCACAGTTTCCAGATAAGAGAGAGAGAGAATAAACAAACAGATAACCTAACCTTATGGTAGGCCTGCACACCAACAGTAGTGTCAACCAGTGTATTTCATTTTCTAATTTAACCCCTGGGGTGTACAATCTCATAGGCCTATAAGATTAGAATTTCGAGAACTGAAGATTCTAAGGATGATGTCAAAATGACCACTGGCCATTGGAAGATTGGTAACATAGGCTACATCTGAAAGGGTTTAATTATACATGTTTTGCAGAACTGAATTTGCCTTCTATTATGTGGAACAGATGACAGTGCCATATATTCTAGCGTACTAGCAGTCTGGGAATTTGATTAAATATTTCATTAGAAAACCTCCATATTTGGGTCATAGGGCCTGCACCACCTAGTCTGGTTATAATGTCAGAAATAGGCTACGTCAATATTACTGTAATACTATATTATTGGACCTATTTTCAATCATAGCCTATGAACAGTTAGAGATGCTAAATGTACACACACACACACACACACACACACACACACACAAACCAATGCTGCCATCTTTTGGCCACAGCCTAGTCAACAGGTCAACACATACAGTGGGTTGCACCAACAAGGATTATCTTTTAAACTGGATTAAATTGTGGTTTTAAGTCGTTGCACCAAACTTTAAACTTAGTTTGAAACTAAGCAGTAGGCTATTAAGTTTAAACCTCTCTTTAAATCTCAGTTTAGTTTGAACTCTAAACCTAGATTCATTTTAATTCTGTTGCTCCAAAACTTTAAACTCCAATTTAAACTTTGATCAGGGATTAACTTTAAACTGACAGTTGAGGTGGTTTAACTTGTATAATGGCTGCATTGTTTAGGTGGATAGAACAAAATGAGAGAGTTCCTCTGAGAAAGATGAAGGACAGACTCAGCGCAATTTAGTTTTAAGATGAAGATGATGATGAGAATTTGAGCTTCTTTGCCAAGCCATTAGTGGACAGAACGTAACATTATCTAGCTAGCTAACACCAGGCAGCAGAGCAGAGCCATGTTACAATGTAGCTGTTGGCTAGTTAGCTAGGTCACACCAAAACTGTAGCTTTTTTGCTTTTCTTTTCCCCCCTTTCAATTTTAACAGCACAGATGGCTTTTTTTCATTTGATGGTTTGTTTGGCCTAAACACCCAACCCATGTTGTTTTTTTAAAGAAAATACTATCATCTTGATTTAAACTACGGTTCAAATGGGTTTAATATTGATTTAAATCATTAAACTAAGATTTAATAAACAAGGATCAAATCTGAATTGTGCAACATAGCTCCAGTTAATTCTAAATCTGGATTTACTCATTTTAAAACTAGTTTAACTGATCTCTGATCATGACTAATTTTAAATTAAATGAAACCTAGTTGGTGCAGCCCAGAACATCAAGGACCGCAGGCCAATGTTAAATTCATAATTGTCAATACATTGAACGTGTTTTTTCTTTGAAACTGGAAGTTGTTTTTATAATTTATGTTTGGTTTAAATTCGTACAGCAAAATGGAGACTATGGGGTGTCACGGGCTATTTTGATATCGCATTGTGTCGTTATTACGGTAAACGTAGCATTTGAGAGATTTGAGACACTAAATGTTGCGTTATACACATATAGCGTGGGGAACTATCATATTCATTGTATTCGATCGCAGCCATCTTCATCGCAAGCAACAGGTGATTGTAATCTAATAGCAGGTGATTCTAATGAAATGACAAAAGTGGCCAATGAGATGTGGCATTGCGTCATATTGTATGGCAAAGCACGTCAGGAGAATACTATAAATCGTTTCCTTAAATTCCGCCTCCCGTGGCTCGGCTGGCTCCAAATGTAATGTGTTTCAGGTGTTGTGGTTGACAACGGAGTTAGTGCGCGCATTTTCCTGTGATTACGGCAGAATCGGAATGGTCCTCAAGTCGGATCATGTGACCACAGCCACCAACCCACCAACTAGGCAAACAAACCTCATCATCCCAAGCAGCACGGATGAAAGACCAACCTTCAGCACTACATCGGATGAAAAGGCCCCGTGTCACTGACGAGGCACCTTCGACCGCAATGGAAGGCGGAATGGACGAAGAAACGCCATCGAATTCCACGACGCCGCGGGAACTGACCCAAAACCCGCTCAAGAAAATCTGGATGCCGTACAAAAATGGCCTTCCTGAAACACACATTTCTCAAAGAAAGGGTGCGTATGTAACAAACGTTATCTCGAGGCGCGGAGAAACAGTCAAGTGACGTGTAATGTTGTTGGCTCTAGCTCCATGTGTTCAACTTGTGGCTAAAATAAATACGATACAATACAATCCCGTGGCTTCAAAATTAAATCGTTAAATTTTCGATCACTGGTCGAGCACATAGCTTAATCCTCCCCGATTAGAGTAACAGGTAGGTTAATTGATGTCCCCCTCTCTATTGGATGCTCGCTAGCTAGCACGATTCAATTGACTTCATCAAAAGAACAGAAACTTATTTCAGAGTTCCTTTGTCTTCGCCTTGCTGTCCTTGCTGTCTTCGGAGCAGCCATACGAACGTGTTATAAATGAAGGGGTTGCTTGGGTGGCACTAGCCGCGATGATGAGAACAGACTCGTACGGAGGTCCAGTTTATTGTTGGCTCTGCCAAATCATCCAGCTCCTGTTATTATTAATCACCACTTGTTAGTAAACAGGAATTTCATCCCAGCAGTCATGCGAATGATTTGCTTTGGGGATGTGTCTTGCTGATTTTTATCAGGTCACTCGTATTTCCCACTGTCACTGACAGTGGTCTTTTGTATGGTCCTTATCAGTCGACTAGAGTCTGATTTGGTTGTGGTACCAAATTCAAATTGTGGAGTAATCTGATATCTGGTGATGTAGCTAATATCCAGTATTTGGTGATGAAGAATTTCTTCAGGGATTATAATGTGAAAGTATCCATCAAATGTGGCTTTTAATGAGTATTTGAGGCAGGGTGCTACATTGAATATTATTTGATAACTAAAATGCATACCTTATTAGTCAGAATTGTTAAATAGAGGTCTTAACCTCATAGACAGGGCTTTGGACATAATAGTTATTTTTCTCAAATGTCTTGCATTAATGTGACTTGTATAGTGACAGTACTAAAATATCAGGTTTAGTGTTAGCCTAATTGTATCAATATTATGTGGATAATCACTGTACATACACAGCATAAAAATCTATTGAATTATAGCTCAGAGAATTAGGCTATATAGACTAGTCTTAGATGGCACATGAATCAGTTAAGCACAGGACCCTAGATGAATATAAATGACTTTTGACTATTGTATTGACACAGGTGTGTCATAATTCCTGCCTGCCAGACAACATTCCTGGTGTGGCATGGTGTGATTCTGCCTTTATGTGGATAGTTATTATGGGTGTCAGTCACCCGCAGTGATGAGGACAATATCTCCTCTTTATATCAAATCTGTTCAGAACTCTGGACTCTTTAATCAGGGAGTCACATGGCTTCTCTCACTACCGTAATGAAAATACAAAAGATCCAAAGCCCAAAAGATTCAAAAGACCCTAAAATTGTCATGCTGAAATATTTTGTATTCCATCCTTTTCATGGGGCTGATGTGCATGTTGTTTCAGTCATGCCTTTTCCTTGCTTAAGGCTTGAATGGATTGCAAGTGTTTAATGTTGGTTACTAATTGCAGTGTGACCGTAGAGTCACCAACTCACCATTTCCTAGCAAACCCAGTGTGATAAGTCTCTCCAAGATGCAGGAAAAAACGTGGAACCATTTACCAACATTGCGCTGCTGATTTAATGATTTAACAGAGACGAGACATGAGTAAGGTCAATTGCCACACCGATGGAGGAACTTTTAGTTGTTCCAAGTTCAAAACCACTGTTGATGCAGTAGAAGCCTCTACTGGTGCTTTGTTGTAATTTTGTGATTGTGCAAGTATACTGCAGTTTGGATAGAAAAACTCCTAGTTAGTGCCTCATGGCGTGTGATCAAAACCTTTGTTTCCCCCTCCCCCCTTCTCTCTATCCAGTATGTATGACCAACTGTCCCACCCTGATAGTGACAGTGGGCCTTCCAGCCAGAGGGAAGACCTACATCTCCAAGAAGCTGACTCGCTATCTCAACTGGATCGGAGTGCCCACCAGAGGTACTAAACTCGCACAAGGATGGCAAATTGGCCCTATACATTGTAGTGTCACACGTGAGAGGAAAAAAATCACAAGTCTCTCTCTTCCTGTCTCTTTCTCTCTCTCTCTCTCTCTCCACCTCCCACAGAGTTCAACGTTGGCCAGTACAGGAGAGAGTGTCTGAAGATCTACAAGTCCTTTGAGTTCTTCCGTCCAGACAACGAGGAAGGGTTGAAGATCAGACAGTAAGGATCACTGCTAGTCTCAGTCTGGCCTTGCAGTCCATCTACTTGTCTTATACTTTTATACTTTGAAGAGTCAACTTAATTCGCAAACATTGGGACCTTTTGTAATTCTGCCTGAAGTCCAGAAGTGCACAACTGCGCATGTCCCAAGTGCATGAGCCCCCAAGGTCCCAATTCGATTTGATTTCAATTCGATATTGATTCAATTAGGTGTTATGGCGCTGGTTTCAGGGGGCCAGCACCTGCCATTGTTGTCAAAAGATGTAATTTGGTCAACTGAGTTTCCATCGTAGTTCAGCAGAAACTGCAAGGCAAACTAGAGACATCTGCAGGACAGGAGGCGCACTAGAAATAACATTTAGCGTCCACTGAAAAAAGGCATAGAGTAAAAGATCGATCTTGGGATTTTAAGAACTATTTAGATTAAAATGTAACTATTCGCTACAGATTTTCTTTTTCAATATTTTCCCCCAGCCCTATAAAAGAGTAGTATTGTGACAACACCAACCTGTATGACTCTGCTGTCTCTTGACTACATTTCCCAATGTTCTTTGCAGGCAGTGTGCATCTGCGGCTCTGAACGATGTCCGACAGTACCTCACAGATGAAGGGGGCCAAGTGGCGGTAGGTCAGATGCCTCATATAGTGGAATGCGGAGTGGAACACAAACAGCTGTTCAGCCTGCTGGATTATGAACAGATTAACATGGGTCCTCTCATAGGGATTAAATGAAATGCTGCGACACCTTGTAAGCGAGAGTGTGTGCGTGCGTGTGTGCGCATGTATGCATGCATGTGCCTGTGTGTATGGGTTGCAGTGTGGTCTGATGTGTATTTGCCATGCTAGAAGTTCTGGTGTTAATTAGGGTTGCTGCGGTGTTACTCTGTGTTCGGGCACCGCCCCCACCGTCTTTTATAGAAATGAAACCCATTAAGTTCATTTTTGCATATCAGCTCCCACTTTCATCAAATAAAAAACTCTTAATTTGTAAAATACTACCACTATGAAACAAAGTACAGATCTTTTGAGCAAACATACTCGCAGAAGGCATGGAAAATAAACCAACTCCGAGTCCAGTATGATTGGTCCACCAGAATCCTCATCCATTCATTCACGGCCTAGCAACATGCAAACAAATGTTCATGGATTCTGAGTGTACAGAAAAAGCCATTGACTGACAGGGGGATTGTTAAAGAGTGCATGAATGCTAGGGTTGGGTGGCATTAAAAATGTTCAAATGTGTGAAAACGGCTGTATATTTTGATTTGCGCATTCTCAAACGCTGCTGCCCATGAACGCTTCCCTGGTTTCTCTCAGCTGGGCTCTCTCATTCTCAGTACACACTAGCTAGTTTTGTTGTTAGCAACAAGCTAACTGCTGCTAATCCTCATCGCCGTTTGGAAAAGATTTGGAGTCCGCTGTTTAACTTAACGTTACATGGCAAGATTCAGCGGAGGGACACTGTCGTGTGTAGATTTAGCAAAGAGCAGGTATCAGTCCACTACAATGATCCACTTTCATTAGCGTTAGCTTACTAGTGCAGCCTGCCCAGCTGTACTGTTAAAGCTGAATGAGTTGGGATACTCTGCAGCTGAAGAGCCACGCACTGTTCACATTGGAAAATTATGATACTACAGAAGGAAACCATATCTTTGATGATATGTCTGCACTGTGAGTTTGTTGAAATATCAGTTTCAGTGGCGGCAGCTCTGTTGTATTACTGATGCTTCCCCATTTAGCCTAATGACAAATTGATTTTCTTATGGTCATTAGGCATACTACAGTCCATGGTTCTTACTGCAAACAATGTTTTTGCTAAGCATGTTAAGCCTGGTATCTTTTTTCTCCCCGTTTAATCGCTTAATAGTTGTTGTTTTTTACGTGTGGTTAAATGTCAGTGAAATTAAATGCAACAGACATCCCTTGTAAAATGTCAGGTGTGACCGGTAACACTAGTGTTGTCATGAGTTTATTAACCGATGGGAAAACTTCCTCACCGTGGCATCCCTAGTGTTAATACTAAATTCTCTGTGTTCTCTAGGTATTTGATGCAACCAACACCACCAGAGAGAGGAGGGAGACCATCATACAGTTTGCTGAGCAGAACGGCTTTAAGGTACCATGCAGTTGAATTGTGAGGATACTGCCAGTGTTCCTCTCTGTCTAAAGTTATTTGTGGTTGTGACAAAAAATATACACCAGCTGACGATACTGTATTTGCAACACAAACATTTCTCTTAATGTTGTTGTGTCAGTTTAGGAAATCTATTTGTGGTGGGCTGGTCTGATTATTGTGGTGGCTTACCACAAATAAGTCTATGAATGGGAAATACTGTTACAGGGCTCAAGACTAACTTTTCCACTGGTGTCGCTGGCCTGACCCACTTTTTCAGCTGGTGGCACCAGCACAAGATTTGGTCGCATTCTTTGTTTTGTTTTTGCTGCGGAGTGCTCATGACCTTAATTGCACGTTATTTCTTTCTTTTATGTAAATAATGTAAATAAATTTACAGGTAGATAACAAAAATAGGGAAGTTCCTCTTTCAGTGTTGGACTGGATGACCATTTCATTCTCCACTGAACGGTTATTTTCAGCTAAGTGCTGAAAAGCAGTCGGGAGCGGCTCAGTGTTTCGGGTCACGCATCTGTCACTACAGGTTTTATGTTTATGACTGTTTTCAGTTAGAGGTGCCTACAATGGACTGCCACTATCTAGATAGCTGTTCCCCGTAGGATGACATTTGAATAGGAGTCCCGTGGGTTGGAGCCATGGTTTGCGTTGTGAGTCATTTTATCGGGACAAGGCAAGAGCCAGAATTAGTGACAGGATTGGGACAATGACTCAACGAGTTGGGAGGGGACGAAACAGAAGTAAAAGCTCATGCGTCAGACCAGTCTGCTCTCTCTCAATCATCTGCACCTTTCGGTGGCTCCACTTCTCTGCCTCATCATTCTCCTCTCTCTCCCTTCCCTTTATTTTGCTTTTGGCACTTGAATGGGTTGAGTAGGCAATTGGCTTCATTCACCTCGCTGCCATTATTTTCGTAGATCACTATGAAAGCATTTCAATGAGTTGATGACAAATTCACTTCCATGTATATCGAAACACAAGCATTACGGCAGTTAAAAACAATCAGAGTCAGGTAATCATGACTTTGTAATTCCGACTATTTCTGTTCTTGAAGAGAAATCATTTGCATAGCGAAGTTTTAACATTGAAGCACATTGCATTAAACTTGGCCAATATAGCAGCGAAGGGAATAAGGCGAATAGTCTTCACAAACATATGAGTTGTTTCAGCTCTGATCCGCACGCTCTGTTTCCTCGACTGAGGATAACTATTTATATATATATATAATTATTATTTTTTTTTTTTAGGACTACGCAAAGTTCCCAGTAGCCTACACCTGTCAGGGAGGGGGTGGAACGTTATTGTAGACTGTAGTTAAACATGCCTGGCATGCCTAACTATAATAGTAAGATGAGCAATACCAGTGCAATATGTCAGAAAATACTCTCATAATAATATAGATTACATGACTGCATCTTTGTTTTAATGAACAATTCAATTTACCCCCCACTCGCAATAATGCGACCAAGTCAAATATGTCTTTTTCCACCCAAAAAATGTCGCATGTGACAATTTTGGTGGCAGTCTAGAGCCCTATGTTGGCTCCATTGAACCTGGTGTTGACCCTCTCCCCTACTCTTCCAGGTGTTCTTTGTGGAGTCTGTTTGCGAAGACCCTGACGTCATACAGGAGAACATTGTGGTGAGTGAAGGAATACATCTGTGTTGAGTTCAGAACTGTTGGAAGATGAAGCCTGATTCTGTGTTGTGCTCACTCTCCATCTTAACCTGTCTTCAGCAAGTGAAGCTGGGCAGCCCAGACTACACCAACTGTAACACGGAGGAGGCCGTGGAAGACTTCATGAAGAGGATAAAATGTTATGAGAGCTCCTATGAGACGCTGGATGAAGTTCTGGACAGGTAATACGCAGGGGTTGGGTGTGGAAGTATTGTGCAGACGCTGTGGGATGTAAACAACAAATAATAAGGGAGATAAACATTAGGAATGTATGTCTGCAGCTGAGAAATCAATTGTCAAGGTGGCTGTAGTCTAAGCACTAACTTAACATCAGGGGAAAGCACCTGCCGTAGACGATTATTCTTAAAGTATCATTTATTTATTTATTAGACAGAGCCAGCACAATACCCAGCATTTCGAGTAAGCCTTCATCAGGGGTGTGCTGGATGAAGGCAGGATGAAAACAGACTAAATGTGGGCTGGTGTTCTGGTTCTGTCTATTAAATAAGATATGATTTATACTTGAAGAATAATCATGCCCATAATGTTTCTCAGATCAGTCCTTTTATATTAACATAAAAGGATGTCTAAATCTCTCCTAAGGGATCTGTCCTACATTAAGATCATGGACGTTGGCCGGCGGTACCTGGTGAACCGTGTCTTGGACCACATCCAGAGCCGAATCGTCTACTACCTCATGAACATCCACATCACGCCACGCTCCATCTACCTGTGTCGCCATGGTGAAAGTGAGCTCAACGTCCAGGGACGCATCGGAGGAGACTCTGGTCTCTCTGCCAGGGGCAAGGAGGTACAGCCAGCTCCCTTCTGACTCTGAACAGTCTCGTCTTCGTAGCTATAATTTCTTAGATGTTGATTTCTGTCCTTTTCCCCTGCAGTTTGGTAAGTACCTGGGCCAGTTCATCCAGGCTCAGGACATCAGTAATCTGAAGGTGTGGACCAGCCAGATGAAGAGGACCATCCAGACGGCCGAGGCCCTCCAGGTGCCCTACGAACAGTGGAAGGTCCTCAACGAGATCGATGCTGTAAGGACACACCCATGGTTCTCTGCCTCTCATGGACTGGCAAGCAATGCCATGACCTCCTCCTTAGTTGAAGCTCTAACTTAACATGAGGGGAAAGCACCCACTGGAGACGATTGGTGACCTCCTTCAGGGACCGCTCGTATTAAAACCAGCACTTACAACACTAATAAACTGTTATAAACTGCTGTCTGTTGATGGCTAATTTCTATAGAGGGACCTGTGACAGTCCCCGGACCAAAGTTTTTGGGGAAAAAAAAAGAGTGTGCTTGCTGTGATGTTCACCTGTGTACGAGTACCTTCATTGTGCTCTAATCGAGCCTAACCTCTGTGTGTGTGTGTGTCCTTAGGGTGTGTGTGAGGAGATGATGTATGAGGAGATCCAGAATCACTACCCTCTGGAGTTTGCCCTGAGGGACCAGGACAAATACCGCTACCGCTACCCCAAGGGAGAGGTGAGCCACTGGAACCGGTTACTGATTCAACTATAAGGGTGTATTTGTCCATCTGTGTAGGAGAGCTTTTGTCTGTCTAATGTTTTTATCCCTACTCCCTCAAGGAGGTGAATTTCTCAACAGTATCCAGTACACCCAACAGTATTCTGTCACTTTTATCTCTTTGTTTTATTATCTTATCGTTTTATATGTTCTTATTTACATTTGTACATCTTCAATTCCCTCCCGGGATAATATACTTATCTTATTATTTCATCTTGCCTTGTAGATAAAGAGTTTATATTTAAGTGACGATATGTTTGTGGACACCCTGTGTCTGTTTATGATCATCGTTTCTTCATGCTGAGATGGACTCCTCTAGCCCTCGAACGAACACACACACACACACACACACACACACACACACACACACACACACACACGGAGGAATGACATCACAGATGCCAGAGCATCACTTAATTCCAAGACATATCTTCACTGTCATGTTTTGTGGAGAGCTACTTACAGTGATTGGCTTCAGCTTTGTTTTCCTCATTTTCCTCTCTGGCGAGCTTGATGGACAGTTTCCTGATTTACTAGCTCTAAGCTAATCAGATGCTATCAGGGGATTTCATTAAAAGTAGTGAAATGAAGCTAGGATCTGTGGCTTATCAGTCTCGTCTGGCCTCAGTGTGCCAAGACGAGTCAAGGCGCGCCGCCCCGCCTCCCTTCTGACCTGACTGTCAGACAGGAACTGTTTTTACTGCTTCAACTATCTCTACAGTGGATATATTATCTATCTATCTATCTATCTATCTATCTATCTATCTATCTATCTATCTATCTATCTATCTATATTTATCTATATCTATCTATCTATCGATGGGTCGATAGACTACCTCTACAGTGGATATATTATCTATCTATCTATCTATATTTATCTATTGATCTATCGATGGGTCGATAGACTACCTCTACAGTGGATATATTTATCTATCTATCTATCTATATTTATCTATAT
>OMKL01154638.1:0-15734 GCA_900302295.1 Parasudis fraserbrunneri | reverse complement strand
ATCGAAACGGCTGAGAGATATCGGTTGATGGGGCGTTCTCACATGAACATGGTTGAGGTGGAGGTGGGGGGTAGGGGGACAGGCCAAACTTTCAATTTTTGGAATAGCGATAACTCCAATAGCTTTCATTTGAATTTTTTCAAATTTGCATTGCAAATTTATGAGCCCTAGAGGATGTTACCCCATGATCTTTTTTCTAGAGCCACCATCAGGCAAAACTTTCAACTTTAGAATTAGTGTATCTCGAATACCTTTTGTTCAAATCTTTTTTTAATTTGCTGTGCACATTCATGACCCCTAGTAGAAGACCCTTGTTGATTTTGGTGACCCTATGCCCTTTCCTCTAGCCACCATCAAGCCAAACTTTATGACCAGACATGTGGCAGCGGGTATATCCCCGAACGGCCCAAATTCTCAATCCACCTTTTGACCACGCCCCTAATCCGAGCTGTTGAGTAGTTAATGTTTTTAGTTGTATGAGAATAGCGCCACCATGGGACAAGATGACTCAGAACTTCACAGGCCTCCTTACTATTGTAAGGCAAACATATTCGTCAAGTTTGGTGGAAACCGGACGGTGCATTCACAAGAAAACAAAAAATGTCCTCTTTACTGTGCATTTTTCCGAAATTTGATTGGATCTGGCGCAGGGCATGATTTATCATTTCAGCATAGACATTGAGATGTGCAATAGTCACATCGCAGGACGTGCAATGTCAAGTAAGGACAATTAACTCAAACACGTGATGTCATGCTACGACGTTCTTGCTGCTTGATACAAAAAGGAAAACGTGCACGATTCTCATTTTCCGTGACTAATCTACAAGAGAGGTCTGTCTGAGATCACATCATTTACTCTGATTTAAGGGTTCTTGGATACACAAGAGTTTGTTGCTAGTGAGTGACATGCAGGCTCTGCATGCACAGCGAACCGACCAATCACAATCATTCTTGATCGATCAAACAACCAAAGCAGGGGTAGCAGTAGTCATCTTTGACCACAATCTGAAAATGAGCAAGGAACAGGAGAAAAATACAGAAAAGAAAGATTTGATTACAAAAAGAAACGCTACTATCTGTTGTATGGAAATATTACGGCCACAGAAAGGAAGATGTTGACCAAAAACAGGTACTTTGTCGAGAATACCTTGCAGTTGTTGCCACAACGTGAGGCAACGCGACACATTTGTTTGATCATTTCAATCGGCACCACAAAGCTCTGTGTGATGAGTGCAAAGCCAGGTCTGAATGCCACCCAAAAGCAAAAAAAACTATTCCGGATGCCTTTGCCAGTGTTACACCATATGAGAAAGGTTCCAAATGGCAGAAAGATATATCTAATGCGATCGAATTTTTCACCTCGCGAAAGATATGGTACCAATATACACAGTTGCCAACGAGGGTTTTAAAGACATGATGCGGACGCTTGACATTTTTCTCAAGTTGCCATCCCAGAGCTGTACGAGAAATGCGGGGCACAAGTTGAAACAGAGCGGTCCGCATGTGGAACATTATGCAGCTACAAGAGACTTGTGGTCCGGCCGACCAACAGAGCCCTACGGAAATCTGACCGTCCGCTTTATCAATGAGGACTTCGAAGTGTCGCGTTGACTGCTCGGGGGGCCTGGATGAGAGACGTCAAATCTGCATAACAACAGACGATGCTGTGACGAACACGTTGAAGGCCGCTGCCCTGAACAGGTGGCCCCAGGCTGCAGTGCTTTGGCCACGGGCGAAGATTGCAGTCGGTAAAGTTATGCCCATGCTATATTTACTGAGCTGTCGTACTCAACAACCTGTCCTGATATACTCCTGAAATATTCTTAAGTTTAATCAGTTTCATGAGTGTTAGTTTTATAAGCAATTTTATTGTTAAAGGCACACTACACACAGAATACATTTCACTTTTAAATAACCTATAGTTTACTCAGTTGCAAAAACATAGTTTTATGAGCACTTAATTGTTAAAACTATAAATGTTTTGTTTTGCTTTTGTTTCGTTTTTTTCCCTTAGAAAATGCAGTGAAAAGGGATGGACACATCGCCCCGTGTTGCAGGTGTCTGCAAGAAGCTGGTGGGTCACTTCTCTCGCAGCCGGGAAGGCCAGAGGTGCTCTTGGAAAAAGCCCAGAAGGAACTCAAATCTACCGGCGCGTTCCCTCGTATCAGAATGCCAAACAAGATGGGGTCCGAGACAGGTGGCGACCGGCAGGATACTAGAGCAGCGGAGGGCTTTTAACTCAGGTCCTGTCTTGAGGACATGAATGTGCGGCATCTAATTCCAAACCTGGCAAGATATAGATCTCCTGGAATCTGTCAGCGAGTCACTGGGCCCAATGCTTGACTTCACAGATGCTCTCTTCTCAAGGGGAAGACTATGTTAGTGTTGCCTATGCGAAGCCGGTTCCTCGCCTCTCCCAACACTTCAACGCTGCTTACGCAAGAGGAAGACACAGACCTGACCAAGACCTTGAAGAACGTGACGTTGGACTACATGAACGGGTAATGTAAAGATGAAGCTACTCAAGTGCTGCTAGATCTTGGCATCTTGTTTGGACCCCCCCCCCGGTTCAAGATGGACTTCAATCAGTGCAGACAGCAAGCCAGAGGCCAAAGTGACATCAGAGATGATGGAATGCCAGGAGACATCAAGCTGCAGCACTGGAGTGGAGCCCAAAGTTGCCGACACGCCTCGGGTGAAGAAAGCCGAGGAGTCCTTGGGAAGTTTCTTTAACCAGAGCTAAACAGCAGCGAAGGGCTGATTCCTGTCTGCCCCTTAAGGATGCCGTGGAAGCAGAGTTAAACACCGCGTTTAACAGGCACGGATGGGCAAATTAGAGCAGAATGGTTTCAAATATAATTTTAAACTCAAACTGATAGTGTATAATTACCATTATGAAGCCTATGTTCTGTTATTTATTTGGCTCATTACATCTTGCTAGCTGTGCTAAGGGGCAATGACTCCTCTCCTAGTAGAAATGCTTCTCTCCCAGCATCAACACATAGCCTAGGCTAATGGTTATATGCTGCTAAACTACAGGCTACCAAAAGTATCACCACTAGCCCAGGGCCTTAAAAATAAAAAATATCAGACTGACGGTATTGCTGGCAGTAGCTACATTTGCTATGTCCTGCGGTTTCACTATTTTCATCCAGTAAAGTTAATCTGTTTTCAGTCTGCTTCAGTTATCTGGTTTTCTGTAATAAATGTCCACATGCCATCACCCAATGTTTACTTCATAGAACTCACAGTGGTGTTTATTACACTGCCTTTCAATATGCCATAAGCCTTTGTAGTCCCACCATGGAGCAAATAAGAAGCTCATGTAATTTCTCTGGGGCCAAGAGAGTGAAAGGGAAAGTAAATACAATAGAGTGGTGGACTTCTGAATTGACCATAGGTTGCAGTGAATGAAAGTTTAATCTCATTTGGGCAGACAACCTCATAAGATTACAGACCTCTAGTACATACTTTAGATCTTTAATGAATTTTCAAAGATTTGAACAATTTTGAGAATGTCAGAAATTACATTTGCTGCTATAGCGCCACCATCAGGACTATTGTCCCCATATTTGAGGATGCCTAGTTTGGCTTATGACTGGACCTGTGTGCACTGTTTTGTACATTTTCATGCATAAGAAGGCTGTTTTAGTACACATTTTTTGGCACTATTGCGCCCCCTATGGAGCGATTTTAAAATGGTTTTGTCCTCATGATCATACCTTCACTCAACATATATATTGAATATCATGATGATTGTATAAAACATTGATGACTTATGGCCAATTTTGTGCTAAGAGTCACGCTTCATCAAAGTTCGAGAAGTTTGTCGGTTAACAGCGGCCATACCTCTTATCCGATGTGGCCAAGTTGAACATAGTTTGTGTATCTCAAGCTCCTTATGCTGTCTGACAACTTTGGTGTTGATAGGACAACAATTGAAAAAGCCTTAGGGCAAAAAGTGCTTTGCATAAAACACAAAATGGCAGCAATTCAGTATGGCAGACATGGGTGGTCCCAGAGGCGAAGTTGTAGAGCATGACCGGCTGCATATGTGTATTACGTATCATGTCACTTGGACCTAAGGTCTGGGAGTTATAGCCTTTTAAGTGTGATTTGTTATTATAGCGCCACCATCTGGCCAACATGGGTGCATGGCCTTGCCTGAGTAGGGGGGGGGGGGGCATAGGAACCCACCTGCCAAATGTGGTTGCTCTGGGACTTTCGGTTTATGAGCTGCACACGCTTTTAGCGGAGAAAATAATAATAACAATAATTAGAATCATAATATCCTTTCAAGTACAATAGGGTTGGTTCCAGCAGCTTCGCTGCTTGACCCCCTAATTATGCACAATCATGTTACACACATCCTGTCTAATAAACGTGACGTCTGCTGTTGCTGGTGTAGTCAACTCTTCGGCTGGCCGACTTGAAGCTTGCCCTGACTGCTATCGTTTACTCTCGAGTCATCAGTCATCTCAAACAAGCCTATTTACGATGCTTTGTCATCACCAATCAATATCAGGACAGAACACGCATTCGTCTCAAACACAATGATCATTTCAGAACATTACAATTGACGTTTATAACGTTAGTTAGCTAGCGTTAGCTAAACTACTTAAGCTAACACAAACCCTAGTCTTAAGTAACGTTAGCTACAGGCCAAAAAAAAATCAAAGCATTTCTAAGATGATACGCTTATCACCCAAGTAACGTTAGACTAAGTTACTCACTAATAATACCCAATGTTAGCTCTAGTCCACTCTTTCACATAGTTCACTGATCAAAGCGGACACAAGTGGACAATCTATCTAACGTTATGTTTACCTGGCGTATGTTTGGTGTTTGTCTTGAGGTGTGGATGGGTTGATGAGGGGCATGCCACCTTCTTCGACCATCTGACGTTAGCTCCTCCAACTCACATCGATGATGGACAGCAGAATGCTCATTCACAGGTGCTACTGCTGCAGACATTTTTTTATGTCACCAGCTTACTGGGTAGGTAACGTTAGCTAGGCTAAGTAGATAAAGTGGCTCAGCAAGCTTACCCAACTTTGAGAACAAAACAACAGCGGAGAAGGGGCTAAGGGGAGGGATAACTTCGATACATTTCCTGATATTCTGTCCACTAGAGAACGGAAGGTGTTCTTCTTCTCTTAGCATTGGTTTGGGGCAGATAGATGCATTTAGCGCATTGCTGCCCTCCGCTGTTTGATTTGTCCAGATTTACCAAATCACGCTCTACAGTGGCTACGTGTTCATGGGTTAGCGTTATTTTTTAGTTATTTATTTCATATAGGCTACCTTGAAATATAATCTGCATTACAACGAATCCATGAGTTGAGGTTGGTGAACATGCATCTTTAATCAAACAAAGATTATGGCCTGATAATGGAACTTTACCTCTGCATAGAGGTTTGATCTGTGCCTCAGTTACAATCAACACAGTCTTGATCACTTTTCACTTTCCCCCACACATTTTGTCACTATTTTTTATATTACCTAAGCCACTAACCCATCCACAATACCCCTCAAAATTACATAATTACATTACAATTTCAGGTCATACTATTCTTTCATAACGAGAAAAACTAAAATAAAAATAACTTTTACCCCAACCAACCAACCAACCAATCAATCAATCAAGCTTCACATTTCAACACATTTCAACACATTTCATGCTGACGTTTGCTGCATTTATGTGGATGTCAGGTAGAAAAATACCAGTAAAACAATTACACATTTAAACATGATACAAATGTGTACAGTACATATAAAATAGTAAACTACATAAAGCGTGTATGTTGAATATCATTCCATGAAGTTGGGGTACTAAAGTAAAAGGCTTTATTCTCCAAAGATCATTGAGAGCAAGCTGTCAGAATATACAGCACACAATATACAGCACAAAATAAATACAAAGCAGAAAAAAACAAGAAAAATAAATAATTTAAACAGCTAAAAGCAACTACAGACTGGGGTAAGACGGTTTGTCATTAAGGATTTAAAGTGATCAATGGACATTAAATATATTTAGTTTTAAAGTACATTGCAGGACATTCCACATGTCAGTGGCACAGAAGCTAAAAGCAGATTTCCAAAGTTCAGAGCAAACTCTGGGAGCCTGAAGTGGAAGCCAGTCATTGGAGTGAGAGGACCACCCAGCCTTACTCTACAGGATACAATGGTGAGCACCATAATTATCACCAGTGATAAAACTGAGGGCGGAATGATATACAGAATGTAAGCAGCAGCATGTCTATAAATTACATCACCATAATCCAAGACGGATAGGAAAACTGCTTCAACTACCCTCTTTCTATGAATCATTGGGAAGCTGGTTCTATTCCTGTATAAGAAGCCATTTTTTTTACCGCAGTTTACAGGTAAGATTGTCTATATGGTATTTCAATTAAAATTTCTCGTCAAGCCAGATGCCAAGGTATTTATATTCCACAACTCTCTCAATGTCAGACCCATTCACAGTAGATATATGCAAATGATTGTAAACAATATCTCTGGCTCTAGAGAACAACATCATTTATTTTGTTTGCATTAAGAACCAGTTTAAGATTAATATTGTGATTCACAAGTGCATCTTGTAAAGCAATGACGGAGAGCTGCAGGTTTTCAATGGCTATATGTACAGAATCAGCAATACAATAGACAACAGTATAGTCCACATAAAGATGAACATGACATCCACATAGAGATGAGACAATGTTATGAATATAAATGGTAAATAAGACAGGACCCAGGATTGATCCCTGCAGTATGCCTTTTGTAATGGACAAGAATTCTGACTGGGTATTCTCCGTTTTCACACACTGACGTCTCTCAGACAGATAGCTCTGAAACCAACTACAAGCATTTGCATCTAAGCCAATGTAGTCTTTGTAAAAGAAGAGAGTGATCAACTGTATCAAAAGCTTTTTATAGATCTACAAATAGGGTGGCACAATGTTTTCTTTTGTCAAGGGCGGATATTGTGTTATTTACAACTGAAGAAGTGGCTGATATTGTGCTATGCTTTGCTCTAAAACCAGATTGGTGTGGACTTCAAATGTGTGAGTGTTTTGAAAGAAAAATGCTTTGAGTTGGTTATTCACTGATGATTCCAGGATTTTTGCTAGACAGGGTAGCTTGGTGATTGGTCGATAATTATTTAGGTCACTTCTATCTCCACTTTTATGTAACGGAAATACATGAGCTGTTTTCCAGGCACAAGGAACTGTACCTGTAGACAAAGAAAGATAAAAAAAAAAGAGTTATTTGCTCTGTAATTAATGGAGCGGCTAGCCTGAGAAAAAAAATGATTGTGATTGATGTGTGACTGATTAGAACACTGATTACTGATTACAACAGTCCTGCCTGAACCAATGCGATGCTTCATTTATTTATGTCGCTGCTATAAGAATTGGCACTCATTTTACTGTCACTCTGCATGAGAATTTCTGCTAAATGTCTAAAATGTAAATGTAATGCATAGGATATGGTAGCATGTTAACATGCATAATTGAAATTAGTAATTTAAATCAACGTACCAAAAGAACATCTCAATACAACATTTATAGAAAGATATCATGAATATACCCCAAAACAAATTGATTCTATTTCCAATCATCAGTTTCAAGTTTTATTTGTCACATGCAGATACACCACAGTGAAATGCTTTTTTCTGTGTTCTCCAAGAACATGCTCAAAAAAGTAAAAAAAAGTACACTAAATACACTAAATACAATACAATAAAATAGAATGAAAAAATGTACAGTAGCAGCATTAAACTATAAATAAAATGGCTATATAAAAACTCTATAATTAACTTTTTGGTGTATTAATTTCTTCAAAACATCCTAAATACGAAGTGCATTTCAGGCCCCGTTGCTGTTTTACTCTGACAGAGTGACGTGGGATTAAGAGCTGCTTGTAACCTGCGTAATCCCAACTAATCTCAGCTTCAGTTTCACTCCTCTCTGTAGGCACAGACTCAAACGGGACAAGGCTGGGATTATGGAGCGACAGAGGGCTTTTGAAAGCGTGTGGCTCATTTAAGTGAAGAATGTATCTGCTCGCCCTGGCCCACGTCTTTCAGTGTTGCTTGCTGGCGGTCCACTCTTGTCCACCTTTGTGCGCCTGTGTCTACGGAAGCAACGGGACAAGAGGACTCAGGTAGACTAAAGACTTAGCTTGATTTAGTTCTTCAATCGAACACTTCTTTCTGGCGTGAGCTTTACTCATTTCAGCTTGAGATAGTTTGAGTTATTGAGCTCTTGCACCTGTGTTGGAGCCAACGGTATTGCCAATGTAAAATAAGCCACCTGTCATAAAACATACAAACAACATACATTAAGTTGTTGTTGTAAAGCAGGTGTTAACATTATTTTCAGACCTGTCATGTTTTTTTTTTGTTATCTTATGACATGGACCAATGTCCACAAATGTTTTGTCTCTGACATTGACATTGGATTCTGCAAACACAAAGTGGTGGTTTTGTGTTCATTTTTGTTGTTGTGAGGAGTAATGTATTACATATAATACATGGAGTACTGTATTACAGTAATGTGTTTACAAAAATACTTGATAACTGCAATCTGTTACAGTCAGGACAAAGAAGAAAAAAACAACAATTATAATACATACTTTGGGGAAAAAGATGACTTTTGATGAATAACAAAATCCAAATGATAATGTGTGTAAATTGGAATATAGTATTGGTTAATCTCCATACTCTAAAGATTTTGGCGATTCAAAAGTAATTGAAAAGCTAATTTGCATTAAAATAATCCAATTGATTATTTTCATTGTTACATTAATTTTTTTTTTTTTAATTTTGAACAACCTATTTGATGACAAAAACTAAGCAATAGAGGCTTTGCACAGAATGTTTGTGCAGTTCTCTGTCTTCCAACATGGCTGCCGGTCACCACTGGTAACTTTTGAAAGAAAATGCTTAATTTCTGTGCAGTGGTAGAGTAGGTAAAACACTGGAAAAGCCTGCTATTACTGTTCCGCTGTGACTTGTTTACAAGATCCAGCAATGAGACACCAAATTATGAAAATTTTGTTTAAATATTTCTCATATATAAACACACAGCAACCGTTGTTTCTTCCAACATGGAGGACAAAAGGGCATTCTAAACATTCCATGCAAGGCCTCACATAGTAAGCCATACATGATCTCAGATACTTGAGATTTGCTCTTTAACTGAAAATGTATATAGTAGATGTTTGTTTAATTTGGAGGATTATCATTTGAAATAAAGGGTCACAGGTAACACTGCTAAACTTCAAGCAGTCGAAACCCCAAGGCCTTTTAATCCCCATTCTGTTCAACATCTCAGGTCGGTGCTGTGCAATCACCCAAACATTTCAGCTGTTCCCATCAATGCCCCGGCCGACACAGTCAAACTGCGCCTGGAGAAAACCTCAATCTCCAAGGTGCCCCGGGCAGCCTTCTACAACCTGTCTGAGCTGCAGTTCTTGTGGTTGACCTACAACTCAATCGTGGTCATCCACCCCAGTAGCTTCGTCAACCTGAAGGCTCTCCGAGAGCTTCGCCTTGATGGGAATCTCCTCTCCGCCTTCCCCTGGGAGGGGCTGAGGGACATGCCTCGCCTTCGTACTCTGGGCCTGCACAACAACCGCCTCTCCAGCCTTCCTGCCCACGCCGCTGTCTTCCTCCCCAACATCACCTATCTAGACCTCTCCAGCAATAGGTCTGTACGCATGCAAATAAATAGTGTTTTGATGTATGTTTAGCATTGAACTGGTACAATATACTGTGATAAAAAGGTACAATCCATGCTTGCAGTATGGTGCCCCCTGCTGAAACACTGTGGACCCACTACTAGTTACTGGATAAAAATATATATTTGATATATTTGTTTGTTGATATATATATCTGATCTGAAATGTATTATTTGAGGGATGGCAATGGGTATGTGATAGCTAAACATGGACTCTGGCAGTCCTGGCATATTTGGATAGACGTGATCATACGACAGCCCAGACAAAAGAATGTAGCATAATATCTCATGCTATGTGTTTCTGATTATTTATTTATTCATTTATTTATCTTTTTATTTATCTATCTATTTTTTGCCCAGAAAAATCCCAGCCTCCTGGTTGATTGGAAGGCTGTTAGCTAACCTATCGATATTTTAATTATTAGCTAGTTAACAATCTCATATAATCTAGTTGATTTTACAGTTAAAAAAAGAAGTTGTTTTACCCTAAACTCAGGGCTTTTACCTCTTCAAATTGCTTCTGCTACTGTCATTCTAATCTCTATAAACAGATATCTGCATATGAATACAGAATCTGTAGGCAAGGGACATAAATGTGGGTGTCAGAAGCGTTCTGGTTTCCGTTTGTAGTCCCATTGTAGTCCGAGTAGTATGGACCAATCACGTTTGAGCGCGGATGGAACTTGAAATGCAGGCGGCTATTTCTACAGGAACGTGCTTTGGTTGCGTGCAGGTAAACAGGCCGTGTGGGGAGCGAAAAGAGGCAGAATGGCAGCTGGATCTACAACACCTACAAAAAGTATCGATGTTTGTGTATTGTGTGGAGAAAGTCTTGGCCCGGATATCGGGTGCGAGCGTAGGAAGCGGAAGCGAGCAGCCAGCGGCTACACAGGAAACGCCCCAAAACATGAGCCGGTGCCCCCAGAGGCTAAATCGTCATCAGGAAAAGACGATAGCTGATGGGTTCTGAGATTGCTGTCATTCTCAACCCGGCTGTCTGTGATACTACTTGTTTGCAACCACAAGAGTTTGAGATTGAGAGTGAAAATTCTGCATTCTATGTCTTCCCTAGACAGTTTTGAAGCTGTGAAATATTTGTTAACAATTGTACAATTGGGAGCGAAACAGACCTGTGTCTTGAGTTACAAAAGTGATGGTTTATGAAAGTTCCATCATATGTTGAAGAGTGACTCACCGCGGTGGTATGTCCCTGTGATGGGTGCATAGGTATGTCGGGAACTGTTGACCCCCCAATAGGCAGTTGTGTGACCCACTCTTCAAAAACTCAGTCGTCACAAGATCTATATCTTTTGGACATTAAGTTGTATGAAATACATGCCAGTAGTGTAGTTGATGCAAAGCTATTAGCCTACTTACAGAGTCCCGTGGTTGGAGTTCTGGCCGGGTTGGTTCCGAGCGAACTGGGGAGCTTTAGACGGGCAGCAAACAGGGTCACGAAACCAAAAACGTTTTAACGGTTATCCATTTCCAACACAGGGTGGGGGTGACAGTGGCTCAGGAGGTAGAGCCGTCGTCTGGTGATCTGAAGGTCCCCGGTTCGATTCCCGGCTCCTCCTGGCAGCGTGTCGAAGTGTCCTTGAGCAAGACACTTAACCCCTAACTGCTCCCGACGAGCAGGTTGGCACCTTGCATGGTTGCCTCTGCTGTCGGTGTGTGAATGTGTGAGTGAATGGGTGAGTGTGAGGCATAAGTTGTAAAGCGCTTTGGATAAAAGCGCTATATAAATGCAGTCCATCCAGTCCAAAACCACAGCATTTTGAAACAGCTTATAGGCTGTGTTACCTGTGAACTGGCTCCAGCACGTAGTAATAAAAAAAAAAAAATAGCACCAAGTGATAGCAGAATCAGAAATGCTGGAGGACCATGTTTTTGTGTTGGAAGTGGGTTCCAACATGTGCCTACATGTGTGGTGTGCATTAAAACCATTTGCTTTCATGACCCCGTTTGCTTTCGGGTTCACTTGGAACCTGGCCAGAACTCTGACCAGGGGACTCAGTAAGTAAGCGTCCACTTGGACTCAAGGATGAACTGAAAAGATTTTTGGTGGTCAAGGGTCAAAGGTCAAGATCACTGTGACCTTACGTCTGTCCCATTCTCTCTTGAAAGCGATATCTCAGGAACGCCTTGAGGGAATTTCTTCAAATTTGGCACAGAAGGCCACTTTGACTCAAGGATGAACTGAGTAGATTTTGGTGGTCAAAGGTAAAAGGTCAAGGTCACTGTGACCTCACAAAACACATTTTTGCAGAAAGGGTAGGAGGAGGCTTAACTAAAACTAAAACGAAACATTTTTAAACAATAAAACTGGTGGGTGGCGCCGTTGGACTCAGCGGGGAGATCCGCTTTCATTGGACTATGTTTGCCCCGCCCCCTACACTAACGCAGCTTTTCATATCTCGTGAACTGTTTGTTGTAGAGCAACTTTATCTGATGGGGGGCCGGGGTCGGTCTGTTACAGAAAATAATGTGAGTGACTACCGGTATTATTGTGGAGATGGATTTTATTATGATTATATATGTGTATATCATGCCTAATGCTCAATTTGTTTATTATATTTTATTATGATTATATATTTGTTTATCATGCCTAATGCTGGATACGTTTATTATATTTTGTTATGCACTGTACTGACATGTGGGTATTAACTTTTCAAGATCAATATGTAGCCTATTTAAGAGCAATATTGCTATCATAATGATAGAAATAATAGGCTGCCATAATCTTTCATGACTCACTGCTATTCAAGTCAGAACAGTGATCTTATCTACAGTATGCATGTTCATCAGTGTGAACTGTGGGTCTGCATCTGGCTGGTGAGAAGTTTAATGTCAGGTTCCATTCTAGTCACAGCCAGTCTCAAAAGACTGATGCAATGAGTCTTGATCTTGTTTTCAGCAGTTTCATGCGTGAAAAGGTTTTGCTCGCAGATATAAGTACTTGCCAAAAAGTGTGGACATGTTCACTGCGTGCTTTTTGATGTTTGCATAAGTGTCGTTCGGGAGGGCGGCGTAGAATTCAATGAGACTGTTCCACTGGAGTGTGTTTTTCAGAACAACTCAAACTGATGAGAAGGCCGGGCTTCGTCCATGGACATGTAGCTGAGTTCATGGAATCGCACATAAAACTCCTTCTTCAGCATCTCTAGGGCTTCCAGTGCTTCTTGATGATGAAACGTCGAGTCAAGTTCTGTTCTGTGCGTGTGCGAAGGAGGGGCGGGTGGGTTCTTAGAGGAAAATGGAAGATAGTTCATAGCTAAGGAAATTCTTATTTTAAAAGCCGTAAAAAAACGTTATTATCAAATACAAATTTAAATGAAATATATATATATATTTTTTAAATAAAAATGTGTTTCTGGCATTGTTCAGAGGGCAGAGCCAAACGCAGAGGCAGACCGTATCTGGCCTTCGTTTGGGGACACCTGTCGGAGAGACAAGGTTCCAACACCGTCACGTTCAGCGCACAGTCAGTGGTCCATTGGCATCGACCACACTCTCACCTGATACATCTTACATAGTCTAAACGTATCAATACACAAACAGTATTAACTAGGCCATAGCCTATTTTGGTAAACCTAAAAACACATTTGAGTACATTTTAATTATGGTAAGGCTCACAGCCACAAGGACGTAAATAGTGATGATCACGTCTACAAAGATAACTGCACATGAGAAGCGGCTTGGAAATTCTGCTACAACTTCCGTTGCATTTCTTGTATATAAAACCATTCTGAAACCCCCCCAAAAATCCTTCAATTAATATGTATATACACACTCGTCCTCCTCTCCTCCACTGCCTCCACACTGTCCAGTTCCAACCTGATCACCTCGCTGGCCTTCCTTAATAGCTTGTTGACACCGCTGACCTCCAAGCCTTGATACCACCACCCCAGCACATCACCGCCACTACCAGAGGGCTGTGGCTACTGGTTGGCGGAGGCATACAACCGCGATGCAGTATATCTAGTTTCATGTAGCTACATGCTTGCAGGGGGGATCACTTGGAACAGAAAACAGAATACCAGAGGGATTTATGAACAGTTCACAGAACAGGATGTAGGGATAAAGCGAGTGCCAGCTAGCTAGTTAGTTAGCAGCATTCGCTAACAACTTGTTGCCGGTTTGGCTCAATAACAATTGACAAAATATTGAATATCTGCATAGTCAGCTTTATTCACACAATCAAAATACATTTTATGACAGCTTCACACTCTCAGAGACAATGATCCAATAACAAACTCTCACAAAACAGCGGTTATAGTCCCATTTTAGCTTGCTAGATAGCGTTTTCTATTTCATGACACAAGAAACTACATGCACATGATGCAAGCAGCACGTAGCTCTCCTTGTACAGTAGCATCCACTCCAAACACACCTCCTCTTTCATTCCCGACCATCCTGCTGGCATGAATGAGGAATATAATTTTGTCCTTTTTCTATAAACATGAATCTAATGATTTTATAACTTCCAAAGTACAACCTATTCCTACGATAAAAAAAAAAAAATAATAATAATAAAGTCACTGCAATAATATATCTGCAAGGAATAAGGAAAGTTCTTACACACTGTATTATACTAAATATAAGATGTGGCTTGGATAACGAATGTTATGTCTTTGGAAGTTGTACTGATGATACTATGAAATGTGCTATACAAATACATTTGCCTTGCCTTGCCTGTGCTGAACAGAGGATCAAGCCACACTACGTTTTTTTTTCTGAGTTAGCTAACATAACCTCGCCTCACAAGCCAAAAGAAATCTTGCATAATTTCACAATGCGTTGTGAAATATCCTCAAAAAATTAATAAATATTGATTTTGTGTAAACCTCCCATTGACCACAATTAATTTTACACATACTGTGGAATAGCTATAACAATTTAATTCCAAAGACAATTGATAGCAAATGTGGTAAAGATTAGATTAAATTTGTAGGAAAAGAAGGGGGAAAAAAACATTTTTGTCACAAAATTAAAAATATCAGAGATACTATCTGAATTGAATTGAGCATGTGCAATCGATTGGGACTGACCCAATTACTCTTAGGAAACATTACATTTGATTCAAATCTGAGAGGTTCAGGAGTTATTGACAAAAATGTGAAACTGCTTATTATAGTGCCACCATCTGGCCAATTGCTGTAATTCTTGTGGTAGTAGTAGTAGGGGGAATTTTGAACCTACGGCAAAAAAAAAAGAAAAGACAAAGCGAACAACAATCCTGACAATGTCAAGAGGGTTCCAATAATAATCCCATGGTTGGGAAAGCCTGCAGTCATGCAATGTTTGATATATACCGGTTATTATCGTTTTCCGCTGATACTATTTTTGTCTATCTCTTCTAACAAATCTTCCGTATCCAACATTAGGCCTATCTAAATGAAATTATTGAATGATTTTGATGTATGCTACTTTCAGAGTCGATATCTCCCAACGAATCTTCCGTATCATTATTAAGCCTGTGTAAATGTAATTATTGAATGAATTTGGTAAATGCTACTTTCAGGAAAATGTGAAAGTCATTATAGTTATAGATAGTATAGTTATAGTTATATTATAGTTATAGAACAACAGATAGCAAAAGCCTTGACTTCGCTTTAAAAAAAAAAAAAAAAAATAAATAAATAAATGTCGGAAAAAAGCATGAATGTCATAGATGTCAGGAGTTGAGCCTTTTTTTTCTCTCTTTGGTCTTCGGTTGTGGCTTCACTCTTTCTATTTTTGTCTCCCCTCAGTCCTCAGTGTCAACTAGCACAGGAGGAGGTGGCAAGCCAGGCTGTCACTACAGGCAGAGAAACAAGAGCGCTTTGCTAGCTGGAACCCTGTGCAAACCCGAACAGCCACAGGTACATGCTAATCAAGCTATTTCGATCAATACTCCGGCTCTCCGACCCCTTTGGTCAACTGCTCTACATTAAGAGTACGATCGTGAGGTCTCGTCTGTGCCGCACGTGAGTCTGCACAGTGTCC
>OMKL01154637.1:0-11194 GCA_900302295.1 Parasudis fraserbrunneri | reverse complement strand
AAGTTAAATGAAAGTTGACTTTCAAAAACAAGGTCTTGCTAACATCTGCTGTATCTGCTTGAGTATGTGTGTGTGTGTGTGTGTGTGTGTGTGTGTGTGTGTGTGTGTGTGTGTGTGTGTGTCTGTGTGTGTGTGTGTGCTCACTGGCAGGATTTGAATATTGGCTTATTGCCTTTGACCATAGCTTTTTATTTCTCCTGCCAAAGCATCCAGATGTTGCATTTCACAGGGTTTATGCAATGTAGCTCATAACACCCACAGTATCTTACCTGCTACACTATGCTGGTGGCACATGCTCTCAGTGGCAGCTCTCCCTCACATGCATGTGCCTGGTGTCTGAGAGTGCAGTGTTCCTGTCCACTTCCATTGTTTATCAGTTCAGGTTAATGTATCCTAGATTGTAGGCTACAATAATTAAAAAGAAAAAAGCATAAACAATGTTGATGGTTTCCCCTACATTTTAGAAGTTGTCAGTATATCCTTATAAAAATGAATAGGCCTATTGTCCCATTCTTTAACCTCCTAAAGGAGAAAACCACTAAATGGTACTGAAATATTATATTTTCCCTATGTTCCAGGACAGTTCAGTTTGTAATACTAAACATCCACGACTATCCCAGAAATGTGAGAAAATAGTTTTTCCCAACCCCTAGAATATAATGATGTACAGCTCCACTGAGAATTAATTTCAAAAGATGGAAATGTGAATTTGCACTCAGTGGTCCACCAAAGCAATCTCTTCTTCAGTGTCAATGCAGCAGCTGCAGGTCTCACATCTTGATGGCAATTTTCTGAGAGTTTTTCCATTTCAAATTAGCCCACTGAATAGAATAGGCCACAGGCCATTGAACCAGGCCAGATGAAGACAGTACTTGAATTCTTATAACTGAGAGGTATTCTCATTTAAAGAGAGAATTGAATATTACAGTCAATTTGATTGTTAATTAAATTGATTTGTTAGTCTAATGTGAAGTGAAACAAGCAAATAGTAGGCATGTTGTCCCCCACCAGTGATGCAGTTCTCCCTCTTGGGTCAGTCAGTGATGACAATTTCAATGTGGTAATGATAATAACTTTATTGTTACTTTAATGCAGGATGTAGATATTGTTCTATTATACCTCCATGATCTCCCCCTGCCCCAGTGCAGGGTATACTGATTATGTTTGTCAATTGTATGATTGTTGCTCATATACATGCACACTTGTCAAATGAATAACTGACTTTATTGAATACTACATTTTGTGATGTAGGCTGACAATTTACTTTTCTTCATTTTCTCCTGTAGTACATGGAAGTAATTGATCTAATTAGTATACACAGCATGATCTATCCATTTGCAGGGAAGTAGCTATAAACAAGCCTAACGTTAGCTTTACTCCTAAAGCCAGCAGCCAGCCAGCAAGTTGTTATTTTCCCTGGTTACTGTCATATTTTCGCTTGTGTTAGCACAGCATACTGTTGAGATAGATGTGACAAGCCGAAACTTGCGGCGTCATCCCAACTCTCTGGTGAGTTTAGTGGGGTCAGACAGGTATATGGTCACTGGGGAACAACTCCACAGGGTCGGTGGCTGTGGCTCAGAAGATGCTACACATTACAGAAGCTAGCAGAGACAAATAGCCCCATGGATAGAATATCAATGAAGCAATGAAGACAGCACATAAAGCAACAGGCTGTTTTGATTGTGTTATAGCCTCTCAATTAGCCAGTTGCCTTGGAACTAACATAGTTGTAGCTTTGGTTGCAGTGCTGATAATCATAAAGATGGCAACATTTGGGCAGGTGATATTATGTATTCAGTAGCTAGCTAGCTAGCACTAGCTTCATCAAGCTGACAAAGCTATTGGATGATTCTGCATACCCGGTTCACTCTGTTCCCTCTGCTTCACTAAGAGTTAGCTTAATTGGTCTGATAGCCGATTAGGTGAATAACATTAGTAGAGGAGAATTACCTCCGTTTTCATAGTCGGAATAACGTTTTAATATACTTTGGCACTTGATATGTAGATACATTTGTACATGTACAACATCATTTTTTTTGGTGATCTCTGCCATCGGAGGAAATGTGTTTGTCCGATTCCTATACCCTCTTTGGTAATTTCACCCTGCACAGCCTTTGATATATGTGGCATGAGGTTGCTGGGTCAGACCGCCCCCTAGCGGCTCAAGGTCAACATTACAGTGTGACGCACGAACGAACGAACAGACGGGGATGAACCCCCCGCATCGGGTGGGGGACAGTAAGGCGATCCCCATCAGATGAACAAGGGACGTAGGCAAACGCATTCCCGTGCTCCAGAGGGCGCTACCGCTAATCGAAAGCAATCGTTTTCTAAAGTTTGGCTATACTCAGTTTCCATACAAAGCGTGGACCTCAATGACATTCGAACTCAAGCTTTCATAAGGATAATATTAGAAATTTGTCCTGTAAAAGGCTCTTAAGATGTCATTAACCTTCGTTTTCAGAACAATTAGAACAGAGCTGTCAAAGGTGAGCAAGTGAATTACCATGTACTACCAGAGCCATTTACTACTATCGTTATCCTAGGCATTTCATCAGGAGCTAGCCTTGCTAGCTGTCAGTCAGCTGATTTTATTCAGTTCCTTGAGTGCTAACATTCATTGGCTACTTGCTTTTCTGCTAAACCAAATTGATTCTTAGTGCAACATATACAGCGAAGACACTAAGCCCTTGCCTGATTACTGAATAAATGTATAGCGTCCTGACATGACTTTGTTGTTCAGAACACTCAAAAATTCTAATCTGACCTTATTTCTGATCAGCCTACTTGTTTAGGAAAAAAGCAATCTGTTAGGTTAACTCAAAATTGAAATAAGTTACTGGTTACTTCAACTTGAGTAATTTCATTAATAGAGTTGTTTCATGTAGATATATTATTCCATGCAGAATCTTAATGCCTTTGGGTGCAGAAAATCCTAGGTCACACTCAACTGCCACAGGAACCTGGGCAACGGTGTGTTGTATTAATACCAGAGACACTCTTGAGAGAAACTTAGCTAATACCACACTTCTCATCTTTATGTCACCTTCAGGTCTGCATCAACCAGCATGTGCAGTCCTTACACACAGGATGTCAACTGCTGGCTGCTGAGAAAGCCCTCTTGATGAAACTACGCAAAAGCACTGGCTATACCTTCATTAACTGCAAGAAAGCACTGGAAAAGTTTGACAATGACATCACAAAGGTAACTCCCTACGTTTTTGCACACGATTACATCTCAAATATCCAATCTTATTACTAGAGTGTTGGTGCAGTGCCTGCCAGAGCTAAGGCCGATATCGATGTAAGTACCAATGTTGATATGTAACAAAGAAAAGACACAACCATGTCAATTAGGCTAGGCAACCTGAAAACAAGTCGGTGCTAGTTTTATTCAACTTTATTTGATATCGCTACTAAAAAGCAAAAAGATTGAACAGACAATGTCAAAAGTGATTTGACTAATTTGATATAGATTGTGTGGGGCTTACTTTAGTTATTTCTTGCATATCATTACTCTGTCTATCTAAATCTCAGGCGGAGAGCTGGTTAAATGAGCAGGCACAGAAGGAGGGCTGGACCAAAGCAAGCAAGCTGGAGGGTCGAAAGGCCAAAGAAGGTCTGATTGGTCTGTTTGTGGGAGACAAAGCTGCAGTTATGGTGGAGGTAAGGCCATGGATGGAGGAGCTTGTAAATATAAGATAAAGGAGAGTAATTTGTATGGCAGACCCAAATGCTTCGAAGCTTCAATCGCTGCCATGGTAATCAATGTCAAAATCACTATTCGAATGCTTTGTTTTCTTTGTTTTTGGTGGTGTTTTTTTCTTTTCTTTACCACTCCAGAAATGTGCTTAAATCAGCATGAGAAACAATAACCCAACATTAATTTTGAAAATCAGCTCCTCTCAGTCAAGGACATCATAAAACCTATCTGCAGAAAACCTATCTGACATATTGCTCTCATTTACCCACCGCATAGAAGCTTTTGTGTGGGAAGAATGAAGTTTCAAAGCCCAAACAATGGTAATCGGGACAGCCCTAGTAATTTGAATGATGATGCAGTCACTCATTCACAGGGTTACTGTGTGAATTAGTCTGTCTCCATTTTGTTGCAATGTCTTGCATGGTTTGCTTGTATGAAGACATGGCATTCAGAAGTCTTTTTTTTCTCCTTCCCTGTGCGATGCAGGTAAACTGTGAGACAGACTTTGTTGCCCGTAATGAGAAGTTCCAACAACTAGTTAAGGACGTTGCATTTGCCACCATGGCTCACCACCGGAGTAAAACGCAAGGCGAGACACGATATGTCAAGGTATGGACCACACAAACTAATACAACCTTTTCCTTATCAACGTCATCTTGTAGGCAAAACTCTGCTTCTGAAACCAAACCGTGCACGTATCTTTTGGGAAGAGATTCCCGGGACATTCTGGATGAAAGTGTTTGCACGGACCGGTCGTCTGACGATGCGTGGTTTCATCCAGACTGTCCCTGGAGACATCTGAAACCAAATTGCACGTGCATCACAAAACTTCATTATTTTTTTTATTTTATTTTTTTTACACAAACAGTAAAAGTGTCTGTATTCTCGGCACATTCACCTGGACACTGAGGACAAGTATTATGTTGAGCTTTATGATCTCTTGATATTTACTCAGAACAGAATGTAGCACAACATGTTTAGTACTGCACAATACACAGGCAACTCCACTGAGATAGGCCATCATTCTCCATTAGCTGTAACGCCTTTGTACTGCATTGTTTCTCTTAATTGCTCAACTTTCTCGGTTCCAGAGTTTGCTGGCAGGTGATAAGCTGAATAAACTGAGTGTGGGTGAAGGGGCATCACTAGCTGACCAGGTGGCCATCACCATAGGTCAGTAGCTATGAGTCATCTAGACTTATTTGTATCTCTCATCAAAAGGTGCATATGAGGTGCATATTTTTGGCCCACATGTTAAAGGTAACACCTGTAGGATTCTCTCACTAACAGAATGTTGTCATATAGGTGGCTATGGTGATTTACATTCTCTTTATTTACCTAAATGTGATCTGTCCCAGTGTACCTATGCTTACCTATATTTGGAAGAAGTGACGACATATTATAATATGGTAATATGGAGGCCCAAAAATAAGATGAAATATATCAAACGCTAACAGTCTGTACTTAAGCCTCATGCATTTCTTGACGTGACAAACGAGATGTTTAGGTGTCTTTCACAGCACTTGTGCGTTTGACTGCATAAAACCAACACTGTTTGGAAATGTGTCAAAAGAAGGCTCTAAGAGCATTCTTAATCAGCTGAAGAATGAAACCTGTGTTGTATTGATGGATTCAATACAATGGCACTGTTTCAGTGATCTAACGTCCTCCTCTCCTCTCCTCAGGTCGTCTAGGTGAGAACATGTCATTGAGGCGGGCGGTAACAGTGGGTGTCCCTGCCGGTTGGCACATCGGCTCCTATGTGCACGGCGGTGTGACCGGCCAGACTGACGTGCCTATGGGGAGATACGGTGCGCTGGTGGTGTTCCAAGGTGGGAAGGACGGGGCTCGGGAGGCTTTAGGGCACAAGCTGGGGCTGCACATAGTGGGAGAGGCACCTGTGTCACTGGGCAACATGGACGACTTGCCCTGCGGTGATAGTGAGACACGCCTGCTGCCTCAGACCTTCCTCCCCGACCCCAGCAGGACTGTGGCTGAGTACCTCAGGGGGCAGGAGGCGAGAGTGCTGGACTTCGTCAGATTTAAGTGTGGCGAGGGGGAGGGCAGTGAAGGAGTCGAGTGAAATGAGGGAAGATTATTTGTCTTTGGTTGATTTGTCATCTGTTTAGTTCCTAAACAGAAACTGTGCACATGCCCACAGTTTCATAGTGTTGTCATGATGAATTTGGAAGCCTAATATCAACGCACCACAAATGATGCTGTAAAGTGAAATCACCCCTTTCGATTAAAGGTTTTGAAACGTCCAATAATAAAATATCTTCAAAAATATATGATTCCCTTTATTTTCTAAATGACCTGATTTTGTTAAGCAGTTTTTATAACAGATAGTACATCCATATTTGATATTTGTTATAAAATAATAGATTATGCTTTCCACGAATCCAAGACTGCTTGTTGTTCCACAAGGGGGTGATGTTAAACGGACTGGCAAATGTTGATGGGCAGGATGAACATCAGCACTATGCTTAGCCTAACTTTTCATGATTTCTATTGCACGACTTGATGTATATCAAGACGGGAAAACGCCCATCAAGTTTCAGGCACAATTTTGAAATCGACCACACACTGAGCGCACACTGACAGGATGGAGGTCAAATCGAACTCACCCCAAAATTTAGCTATATTACGTAAAGCGAACGTGTATGATTGGCTCTTGTGGTGCGGAGGAATGACGTCACGAATGATGTACCAAGGCTAGTTCAATCTCTGACTCGAGAGATCGCCGCCCGTCTTGTCTTCAACCAACTAAACACAGACATGGTAAGCTATACGCAATTATGCTGTGCTACTATTGTCAAATGCCCACCCAATATTACACTAGAATTGCTTATACCTTATTTGAAGTTTATGAAAAACGCCTAGCTTTTTGGGTAGCTAGCTAGGTAATGTTGCGAGTTCATTCCACCGCTCCAACTAACCTACCTAGCGTTAGCGAGTGTTAGCTTTCTAACGTTTGTTTAGCTCGAACTAACGTTGCGCTACAGTTACACTTTATATTATCTTAAGATTAACGTTACGTATTAAAAAAAAAATCACTTAATATGTTGTGTTTTTCCTTCTATTCCGTCTACGTTAACGTTACCTCAACCAGTCTGACTTCTCAGAGGACCAGATCATCGGTGAGTCCAACTAAAGTTACTTGGCTGATTTTTAACGTTAATTATTGACACAGGTCCTTATTAATGCGCATTTGTCACGATCATATCATAGCTATTCATTTGGTATACCTTTTTGAATACATTGTTCTGACTCTGTAGTGTGCTAGTGGGACACTGGTTTCGACAGACGAAGCTGGATCCCACGGTGAGAGATCAAACATGATGTTAGTGTTTCCAGCTCGTACGTTTAATTGAATGCTCGTTTTAAATGAATAGAATAACGATAGACTAATACTTATTCATTCAGATATTCATGAATGTTGGACCAAGTCTGTTTGTGACGATGCATGTTGATGTTCGATGTTCCGGGTATACATACAACACCCTGGTTTGCTAGCAACGATAGCTCATTAATTTGGTAATTTTAAAAGGCAGTCTTGTGCCTATCGGGCCGTACATTAATTACATTCTAGCTAACGTCAGCCTTTTTATTTCGAACCATGATTTTGAAAGGCAAACCATAAGCCACATGTATGTGACCGGAGACTATTTTGTGCCCGACCTAACATTTGAAGGCGTCGCCCAAAACATTCTTACTGTACTCAGTCGTGCCCAATTGCCTATTACACTGTACGGAAACAGATAATGGCTGTTTCCAGTTGTTTGTACCTCATTGCATCGTTTCACATGACCGTGACCTTTTTTTGGAGCCTTGTTTCGTAGTGGATGCATTTCTCGCGTATGTGTGTGTGTGTGTGTGTGTGCGTGTGTGTGTGTGCGTGCATGAAGCAGGAGGATCGTTGACAGATTACCCCGCCAGGGCGGTTGCTAGCTTTCAATGCCATATAAGGGAAAATGCGCGGCTTGCCGTAGTTCTTGTCTGCCCGTCATCAGATGAGAGTTGCATACCATGGGACACCAATGGCCTGTGGGACATGACCCTTGATGTCAGATAGCCTCCCACATAATCGGCTCATTGAGGCTAACAAATAGATAAACTAGCCTAAATGTTGGAGAAATGGTCGTCATCTTATTGTAATGGCTAACTGTATGTTGTTGTTGTTTTTTTGCTTTAGCCCTGTGTGATTATAACATTACTAACGAAATACAGTTTAGTGTTTTTTGGTTGTTTATTTTCTCCATGCCTGGCTTGTTTGTGTGTAAAGTTCACTGTGATGCTACACACATAAATAATCTATACGTCCTTGTCTGAGATCCTCTTCTGTGTCTCCTAACAGAGTTTAAGGAGGCGTTCCTGCTGTTTGACAGGACGGGTGATGGGAAGATCAGCTACAGCCAGTGTGGGGACGTCATGCGGGCCCTGGGTCAGAACCCTGTCAATGCTGAGGTGCTCAAAGTGCTAGGAAACCCCAAATCAGAAGGTACGCCTCACAACAAGTTCCGCTCTGACCAACTACCAGCAGTAATCACCGTCGTCCCGTGTAGCTCAATGGATAGAGCAAATGGCATATATATATATATACTTCATCAGGTGACCTTAACCAACAAGGGTACCATGCTTGGGTGAACATTTAGGCTGAGTGTCTTGAGAGAATGGTCATCGGCGCTGACAACAGCCCCATACTGCATGAGGTGATTTGTCACTGCTTGTCCCGTTATTTTAAGCAGTAAGCGAAAGGATGTAAACCTCTCTGCATGCAAAGCATTTGTCTTATCTGTGATAGCTTTAGGCATGAGTCCACTTCCCAAACAAGCTCTGTCCTGTTCATACATGTTAATTACTCCGGGTGGAGACGCATTCTTACGATATGTCTGAACGGATGTCGGTGTGCTGTGATGAAATAATGTTGACAGTACTGATGTCATTAATGGTACTCATGTAGCTCTGTTGTCCTCACTTGACCTGTAGAAATGAACCACAAGATGCTGGATTTCGAGCAGTTCCTGCCCATGCTCCAGGCCATCGCTAAGAACAAGGACCAGGGATCTTTTGAGGACTTTGTAGAGGGATTGCGCGTCTTTGACAAGGAGGGAAACGGCACGGTGATGGGAGCCGAGCTGCGTCATGTCCTCACCACACTCGGTAAGACCCGTAGAGATGAGTGTGCGCGTCTGAAGAATGCCGTTCCTCGCGGCCGGACTCCCATTTGAGTCAGATGATCTTCCACAATGTGACTGTTCTCGTGTGTATGCCACTGCCAGAGCAGCTCAATCGCTCTTTTCACTAAGTGGCGGTAATGTGTGTCCCAACCACCACTGAATCTCAAATGAGGAAGAAGCAGTGTTGTCTTCTGGGTAGAAAACAGATGTTTTCTGAATTTGCCTCCAATGGCCGCGGTAGCTGTGGAAAAACTTTGGATGTACTCTATGCTGTGTAGATAAGAAGAGCACCCTCAAGCTTTAATCTCTTTGGTAAGACCTCAGATACCATTGAAACACAGAGTATGGCCTATCTTTAGATCTTATCTATTAACCACACCTCTGTGTCTACTGTTTAGTACCAAAGGTCTCCATTGTCTGTGATTGGCAGTGTTGTCAGTAATGATCACTTCCGGACCTTGCACCACAATAGGTGGAAGAGGCTTCATGTCATCACAAGTTGCAATTAGAAGTAGACCACACCCCCTTCTGACGAGATTTGGGAAAAGTCTTCATCTTCCTCATTGAATTGCATACAAAATTCTACGTTTTCGTCAGATATTCTTTTTATTTTAAATTATGTTAAATTGCATGTTGCTGGCTCAAATGCCATGCTTCAAATTGTAGGGAAAATAACCAACAGGATCTTTGCCTTGCCAGGAAAGACGTGAAGCAGTCAACAGCCCTTGCCCTATTATAGAATCCCCATCTTTGACAATAATTTTTTTTAATTAACCTATCTCAAAAAAAAAAAGTATATATATTAACCCCTTCCTTCCCCTCACAGGTTTTGTACTTAGCTATGCACTTAAGCTATGCTCTTGAGTTATGCACTGGATTATGGCACTATGATGCGGGTAATACCACCGGTTGTTTACTCTTGAGTTGATCCTATCGCCAGTTTCTGATGTGCACACACTTGTAAGTCGCTTTGGATAAAAGCGTCTGCTAAATGACTAAACTGTAACTGTAGAGAGAGGCAGGGAACTGGCCCCGCCCCTCACGCATACGACAGGCTCCTAGGGAGAGATCTCTCTTCTGGAATGGGAGTAGCGAAAATGCAATGAACGGAGAGAAGATTGACGGTAGGTAGGCAACGTCCTTCGATTTATTTTTTAATTAGAACCTAACGTAATCGTGCCTTTGCAGAAACAACAGCTTTGCGGATGGTAACGTATCCCCAAAAGTTCACCCTCTCCGAACTCGTCCGTCCCATCAAAACGGACACACATCTGGCGGGGAGACGGACACAGCGTCAACCCTGTCCAACAAACAGGATGCTCCTCATTGAAAATGAGACACTCAGGACACAACGGATCAATGCATGTCTTTGAATAAGTGATACCTGATCTGCTGCAGGGTCTCCACCGCTGAGGCGAAGCAGGCGTCCTTGGTGCTGGAGAGAACCTAAGGGATGACATGATTGTTGTTTTTTTTAGTTTGACACAGTCACGGCACGCAGTAGCAACAGTGAGATCAAAATGAGGCCTGTCGGTACCTGTTGCTTCTCCCCCAATACGGGCAGGGAGACTGGGATGGAAACAGGCCAGAACTTCCTGGAAGTCACAGAGAAGAGAGAGAAGGAAAGAGAGAGATGCTGCTTAGCTCCTCCTCGCAAAAAGGTCATGTGTCATTTCAGAATTAGCTTTTGCTGGGTTGCCGATTTCTTCACGGTAGGAAGGTAAGGGGGAAAAAAATCACTTTCTTGTACAGAAGCCAGCGCTGAAAAGACGGGTTATCGACGGACACGTCAGCTAAGAACTAAGAAGGAAGAGAACGTTCTTATAGAGCTGCGATGTGTCCGCCCCCTCTCTGGTTCCAGAAGACTTCTCTCTATGGCTGTAGCCTCTAGCCAGAAACTAAGATTATACAAGAATTGTACTGTGCAATAGAAACACAGAAACCCAGGCATCTCTGAGATCATATAAGGTCTGCGTATATTAACATAACCACTGGTTATTGGGTTTTAAATTTTGTTGTTTTGAATCGCAGTTTTCCTGGATTTGACAAACACAAAATAAATTGCTTTATCAAGCGTAAGAGAACCGCGGGTTCCTACGTGTCATGGTTAAAAATGATTGAAGTTAATCTTAATTTTCAGGGCTCTGTGCCTTGCTCAAGGGCGATTGAGTGGAGAGCGTGAAATGTCCTTTTCCCAAGTCAGTCGGGGGACTTGAACCTGCATCTTTTCAGTCACAAGCTGTCTCCGTTGTCCCGGGAGACTGGCAGGGTTAATTTCTTAAGGGAATTCTACAATAATCTTTTTTCT
>OMKL01154633.1:3246-14029 GCA_900302295.1 Parasudis fraserbrunneri | reverse complement strand
AGCTACTGCATCCCAGCAGACCATCTCTACAGCTCTTCTAAGTGCTTCAAAGTACAAAACTGACTCTAAAGAACAACAGACCAAGGAGGAGGCCATGGCAAAATGGATAGGGCGCACAGGTTTACCAGTCACAACGACTGAAGATGAATGATGGAGACAGTAGATAGGAGGCTGACTGTTCCAAAAAAAACTAAAATAAGCCATCTGATTGACACACAGTATGAAGATGAAAGACACAAATTCAAAGAGAGACTAGCTGCTGCCCGGAGAGTATCTATTGGCCTTGACTTGTGGACAAAAAAAGGACTAACAGCTTCATTCCTTGCTATCAGTTCATGCTACTTTTGTGTCGAACAAAATAAACCCAAACACATATTGCTGGCCCTTGAACAAGTAGCCCACCCACACACTGCACAGTCAATCAAGACATGTGTGGACAAATGTATGAGTGTAAGAGTGGGACATACCAAAGGAGAAGATCCTTACAGTAATAACAGACAATGGGAGTAACATGGTGGCAGCCTTTAAACACACCACAGCAGAAGGAGAAGAAACCAGCTCTGAGGAAGACTCCATGATGGAAAGTGACTCTGAGTCTGAAATTGATGACCTGTGGTGAGCCATTTTTGTTTATGTTGTTATTCTTTTACATGACAGTCAATTATCACATGAATATGAGACTGATGTTGGAATCGTCTGCTCTAGTGGTGTATCTTTGTTTTTTCCCCACCGCATTTGTAATCTCATGTTTCCATTATCAGATTTTGAATGTTAAAATATAAACCTTTTCTATAGTTTATGCTTATTTGGCTGTGTTCCTCTTGTTATTAGGCACCATCATGTCGACATGGATATGGACCGGACTCAGACTCAGTCTGTCAAATCGCAAACGATATGGGATGGGACTGCTTGCTCCCTAGTGAGTGGCAAAAGCTTGTGTCTTTGCATGACCTACTGCTGCCTTTTGCGGAACATACTAAAACCCCCCAGAGTGACACCATGTCCATGTCTCTGGTGGTCCCTGCTGTCTTTGATCTGCTCAGCCACCTTGCTGACTTTGAACAGAATACTCGCTACCGAGACTATGCCACTCTTGCTCAGAAAATGAAAGGAAATGTGAACCAGCGTTTTGCTGGGCTCTTGGATTCAACCAATGAAAAGTTCTCACCACTTGCAGCAGCTGCCTGATTTGTCAACCCTACTGTCTGTGAAACCCTTGTTGATGTGGCTGATGACAATATTCAGGAGCTGCTGAAACAGGCAGAGGATTATGTGGTCAAATCCACTTTGCCACACACACAGCATGAGGATCAGTCTGAAGGTGATGCAGAAGAGGAGAATATTGAAGAACCAGAAGCAGCACCATCCTCATCAAATCAGCCAGTCTTTAGGTTTCTTTCAAAATGCCGCACAACAAGGCCTAGAAAGAGGACCTCCATAACCAGCAACAAGCAGCAGATCAGAGTATAAGGAAGAGCTTTCACAAACCATCACTGAGGACACAGGAACAGACTTTTGACTGGCAAAGAGTGACACTTTTTAATCACAGGTTAAAACCTTTTGCATTAGACTTGTTGGCTATGCCAGCTTCTCAAGCCTTTGCAGAGAGGGTATTCAGTGTCACAGGTGAATTCACTAGAGGCCGGCGCAATAGAGGAAGGGTCACATTGGAGCGAAGTGCTTTCCTTAAAATGAACCGAACCCAATAGAACTGTTATATTCACTGCCACAGCACTGCGCTGATAAAGAAAAGAGGGTGGGCTTGAGATCGGTCCAATGTCCCCACATGAAGAGTTCAGACTCATATTTAGATGCATGCACACATTGACAGCACTTCCTATAGCAACAATATTCACAATCTCATACTGGTCTGTTTTCTTTTTGTTTAATGTGATATACCTCTAATGTCAATGCTGAGAGAGCAGAGATTTTTAGGTCCACGTACTAATGGCATTGTAGCCTAGCAGGTATTTTAATGTTGAGAATCTTGAATTAGAATGGTTGCATTCCCTGCTATTGGCAGCCTTTGAAACATATGTTTTCAATATTTGGAGACCGTTTTCTTTTCTTTCTTGATTTAGGTTTCACTGATGGCATTATAGCCTGTGCACTTTTTCTTTGAATGTATGAACTGTTGAAATAATTAACAGTGAACAGTGAATTATTGATAGTTCTTCCTATAGAAATAAGCACAACCCAAGAGTATTTTGGCATGCTGTTTTTTCACTTCTTTTGTTATAAATGTTAAGTCTTGATTCACATGTTTATGCACTAATGGCATTGCTGCTTTTGTTCACAATATTTCATTTCATCAGTCTCAGAAGTAGAACTGTTACATTCACTTCCATTGCCTGTGCTATAGCTATAGAAAAGGGCACAACCTACAATTATTTCACTTGTCTTGAGTTACTGATATTTGTTTTCATTATTAACAGAGGACTCTGTATTCAGGTAATATGCGCAATGGCATTACAGCCAATAGATATTTTCTTTTTAATATTTGAGAATTGCACTTCTGCTTGAAAGAAAGAAGAATGTCATATGCAAGTTAATATAAACAATGCACATCTTATTCAGGGAGAGCAGGCCTAATGCTCATTCTATTTTGTTATTGTCCGAGATGGTCTTTTGTGAAAAAGGAAGGCCATATTTTGTATATGAGACTTTGTATTATTTGTGTTTGATATAAAGATAAATAAAACAAGACATGTTTCATATCACAGCAGTTTAAATCTGTCTATATTGCACATTCAAACCTTAACACCATTCCATTACAGATTAATAGAGGTTTCCAATGAATTTAGAAATTCTAGAGAAACATTTAAACAATGCATTACACTTTAACTAAACCCATTCGATTTTAGTTGACTAAATCCACTGTACATTTAGTCGACTAAAACTAGACTAAAACTAAAACATTTCAGATGACTAAAATATGACTAAAACTAAATGGCATTTTAGTCAAAAGACTGACTAAAACTAAATAAAAATTTGCTGTCAAAATTAATGCTGCCATGCACCTCCCATTTCATACCCACTACCCCTCAATACAACCTGCGGAGATCTGCACTCCACTGAGTGCACTCCTCTAGTTTTACAAGTTGTGCATTTTATTCCCTCTCTCATTATTGTTGTAGCTTGCTGCCTTTTATAATAGCCTAGCTGACGTTAGCAGCGCCATTCACCAATGACCACAAGTAAAAGGACAAGACTTTCTTTTGCATAAATTAGCTTCCTGGTGCGGGACAGACAAGGAATTCACCCAGTGGGAAAGTTGGATTTTGACAGAAAGTCAGTCCGATTCCTTTTTATGTAGTTCTATGAGTTGAATGCACCTCAACTGTGTGTGCCTGAGTGGGAAGAGGCAGGGCCGTTGGGCATTGTGTGTGTGTGTGTGCGTGTGTCTGTCGGAGCCAGTGGTCCGAGCGAGACTGCCTGTACTGCCTTATTGAAATGTTCTATATCAATATCACTATGCTACTATGTCTACTATACTATGTACTATGCTACTATGTCTACTATACTATGTACTATGCTACTATGCCCATACTACTACGCTACTATGTCTATATTACTATGCACTCAAAGTGAAGCACTCAAGTTCGGCACTGCTAGACGAACAATACCACTTACCCTTAACCGCCAGAGGTGTACCCTCTTGCTGACTTGTACACAATTTGTGAGTCGCTTTGGATAAAAGCGTCAGCTAAATGTCTAAATGTAAATGTAAATGTTCTAAGAGTGCTGAGGGAAACTTGATCGAAGATGGTCACCCTGTCTGCAGAACATGCAGAGAGAAAATCGCTTAGAATCTTATGAGTCACCACCCACTACTTTATAGCTAATGCAAGGTAACGTTAACGTAAATTAACTAGCTCAATGCATGATGTGGGGACTTCGGAATGGGGGAAAATGTCATGGTTTGTCTGTCTAACTTGCTAAAAGCTTGTCAATAATGTTAACTGAAGCTTTCAGTGATGTTACTCTTGTTACTCTCTCTGTAAAAACACTACACGCTCTGCTGCTGTAGCCTACTATGTTTGGTGGTGGGTATGTTACAAAAAAAAAACACAATAAAAGCTTTAGGTAGTTTTCATTTTTAGCAAAACAACTAGGCCATCCTCCCCTGCCCACAAGCCCATGAAAACCTGGCAAGAGCAGCTATGCAACAGTCATTTGAAATGACGTAATGTTACTCCAGATACAATGCACTAGGAAACAGAGTCCCTCAATTTTACACCTTAATAAACCCTTAAAATAACCTTATTATCAAATAAGAATTAAGGTAAATTAACAAAGAAATTAAATACATATTAAGTAGAATTGCGCATGGACTAAGTAAAATTAAGGGGCAAAAATGTGGCTACGTTATTATTTTAATGTTTATGCAAACAAAAAGTGCGTAGTGCTGTTAATTTTGTTTGTGGTTTTCAATATGTGTGGATTTTCTGTTCTATTCCCATTTCACACTCTGCTCCCACTGTGCTGTCTAAATGTTTGAAGCACATGGTGTTAAACCCATATAAACATTCTATTATACAAGCCTATGTTTACATACGAAACAAAGCCAGTGTTGCCACAGATGCTACCAGGGATCGTTTTTTTCAAGGCCCTTTTTCCTCATATCACCTCACCCCTCCTGCCACACAAACAACTATAGTTTACAACTATAAACTCGTGGAGGTCAGAAATTGATGATGGATGATATCAGGTTCATCATGGAGGTGGAAAAATAGAGACAATGTACAGGAATGTACATGTAAAGGAAAAAATTTCTGCATGGAAAGCCATAGCAGAGGCAACTGAATCACAATGCTGCATGGTTGTGTTTTCCACATAGAATTATACAGAGGGTTTCCAGCTCTGTGTTTGTGGATGTGTGCACCGAAAGGACGGACCCAACGTGAAAACAGATGGTGCGCAAATTTGTTTTCCGCTTGCACGTCCTCACTGGACGGCTTTTGGTCTTGACACCGACCTTAGGGGTTCAACTTTAATGAATGTGTTCGTAGTGGTTAAACTATTACCATGCTGTAGTGGTTAGGGAAGGTCTTGGTGATGAACACGTTGGTGAGCTGCTCCACCAGGACCCCCTGGCTATACAGGAGCTTCAGGTTGGGCATGGGGAACCTCTGCAGGTAGTCGGCGCGGAAACCATCAAACGACACCAGCAGCAGTGGTGGAGGGCCCTGATCAGGTGATTCACTTCCTGCATCCCCCGCCGCTGCGACCAATGAGACGAGGCCACAGAGGAGGCTCAGTGGTAACCGGAGTAACATCCTGAGAAGATAGAGGGCAGAGATAAAGACGCAGAGAGAAAGAAAGAGAGACCGTGAGAAAGAGTGAAAGCGACGGAGAGAACAAGGGTGAGATAATTCATTTTACAAAGACGATACAGGCTTCGAGTGCAAGCACTTGCTATCAAATACAGAAATAAGGTGCTATATAACATCAAAGTCCACTGTGTTAGATGGGAGCTGTTTGCTTAAAGACAAAATCATCAGTCAGCCAAAGCTTTCAGGCCCCCATTCTCACTACTGCTCGTCTTAACATGGCTCAAGTTCGGAATTGAATACTTTTCACCACACTCCCTCCCTCTCCCTTCAAATGTAATTACTTTGTTTACTTTTCAAGTTAAGCAATTGGGCAACTCTGTAAAGAGCAGGTCATTGGCTGTGATCCCAAAGGAACCAGGAAATTGGAGTTAATTTAATGAATTAGCTGGTCTATTGCCACAGCTGGGATCAGTCAGTCTCGCTCTCTCATTCACGCCATTCATTCAGTTTACCTGAGCAAATAAGGAAAAGTCGATGATCTGGATTATCTAGATGCAAACTAGGTTGTAGTTATTGTAGTTAAACATCATCCAATGACTCAAGCAGGGAGGCAGGCAACCCTTTAGGCAATAGGAAGTCGCACTTGTCACAGAAAGACAGATAAAGCCAGCAAGGCACTGCTGATATCTTCTACCAAGCCAGATAATTTAAGTCATAATCACATTTTACAAAGCAACTGGCATTAAAACGACATTTAGCTGGCGGTAACGTGAACTACTTGACTTGAAAGTTAACGTTAGCTAGTGATGGTAACGTTAGCTTGGCAATGTAACAACTATCGCACTACTACTGGGGCAATTTAACGTTTAACTACGTTACCTCCGAGATTCACGTTTGCATAAGTCTCACAAGGAGTCGTCCTCTAGACAGTATTGTAACGTGAAATGTATTTTCCACGAGCTATTTAACGTTATACAATTCCAGCCAGCACAGAACAATTTCCTCAAAATAGACCCATGCCGCTGCGTCATGTTTGGGTTAAGCAATCTGACAGCATCAGCGTCCAATTACAATAGAGATTAAGGAAACAGGCGGTGTCAATCGGAGAGAAAGACCAGTGTCAAGCCAGCTTAAATAAGGTATTTTACTTCCGGTCTGAAATGGACTATAATTATCAAAATAAAAGTCACCACCATAATATCATTATACAAGGTTTTCTGTGTGAAATCATTTGAATCTGTAGGAAGAAGAAAGGAACTATTGTGTTTATGAAAGAACAGGGCTTCCTTTATCATTTGGCATATGTTTTGTGTCCAAAGTCTTCTTTTTTCACTTTTTATAAGGCCTATACATGCAGCCCATAGGCAGTAACAGTCGTGTACATGATAAATAGCAGTCGCCATAATTTACTTCGTAATTGTTTTTACATATGTTTTGCAGCTTTTTCTACGCTCAACTGTAGGTTTAATGTAGAGGCTCCACAGAGTATTGTGACATGATTGCTATTGTGCTGTACTGCCAGACACTTGATCAAATTCATAATAAATTTGTCAATTTCCACACTAAAATTTTGAAGGAGAAACCTCTCGACAGGAAGTATTATTTCAGCTTGACACAGCTGAGAGGTGGACACGGTGCCCCTCCCATTTGGTCATCGTTCATTAGCTAGAGCATCTATAGTAATACATGCTATTCTTTATCCATTTTGACAGACTCATCGCTGCTGACTTTATGATAGAGGGATATAATATTTCAGCATAAACACAGCTTGAGTAAGGATATCCAGAGCTTAGTTACTTTACCAAAATGATCAACTACCCTTCGATATAGACTCATGGTAACTACACGACCGTTGGCCAACTAGTATAGTAGCCTAATAATTATCAATTGAGCTGATTTTGGGGGATTGTGAAACAATGTACAAATACATTATCATGTTCATGATCTTTGGCATAGATGGGGGTTTTTTCTTGTGAAATAATGAATGTTTGAAGTCTAAAGTCATTAATCAAGTTAAATACACCTAAAAAAGGGAACTTTTCACATTGTTTTGTGTCACAATTCACCATTCTGTCTATGCTTGACTATGTAGAGGGGTAACGAACAGACATCCCTCTGTTTTAGAGAACCACTGATCTAAAGTTCAGTGCATTCATTGTGTGTTGGCTGTAATATTTTAATAATCAGAATGGCAAGGACAGACTACAGGCAAGTGGAGGGTTTATTCTTCAGAGGATTTTTACAGAACACACCAGAAACACACGACGTATGTAAGGTAGAGAGTTGTCGCAAAACTGTGCTGTCGTAGTGACTATTTACCTAGTAAACAACCCTTACTATCCTTTATAATATATTACATAGGCTACTGGGGTATACAAACTACTCAGAGTCTCTCTCAATTTTCCAATCCTACCTCAAGACCCATCTCTTCTCCATTGCCTTCTCTTAGAAGCCCCTCCATCCATCCATCCTTGTGTATTTGTGGTACGCTTGGCTGTTGTTTGTCTCACTACCCCTGCCCCTTAGTGTAAAGTGACTTTGAGTTCTAGAAAAGTGCTATATAAATGTAATGTATTATTATTATTATTATTATTATTATTATTATTATAATCTGAGGTTAGCGGTTAGCACACATGACTATTTGTGTATGGCCATGTTTGCACTTATAAGCCATTCATAATGATCACCATCTTTTTTTTATGTGGCAAATGAATCGGCAATTATGTGTATAGTATGTATTACATTTTGACTGTTTGCTACTCACACAGTTCCACACATTGCTCATTTTGGAACGACACAGTAAAACCACAGTCTTTCTATTTTTGACCAGTGAGCAGCTCTGGAGCAGGTAGGGGTTAAGTGCCTTGTTCATTGAGGGAAGAGAGAGTGACATTTGATCACCTCCTCCATACAGAGTTTCTTGACACCCTGGGGATTTAAAGCTGCAATAGTTATTTTCTGACCACTAGTGGGCAGCATGGAACCACTCTAAACACTTAATTTACCCCAAAACGAAAGCCTCATCTTGTTTCACCAAAGTGATCATTTTAAATACACAATCTTGTAACTAAAAATAATAATTGTTTTCATGCATGGATTACTAAATTTCAACTACAATAGATACCCTTTAGCATTTCCTGGTTGTTAAACAAGGTAGGTAAATACTTCACCTACAAACATAATATTGGACTGACAGCACAATATTGATGTAATTAAGAGAGTCGCTGAAAAAAAAAATGTTTTAAATGCATATGATTATAAAATAGGTGGAGCTAAAGCGAGGGCCGGGTTTTGTCAATAAAGAAAATAAATTATGGAATACCAACAGACTGGCCACTGGTAGTGCAGGGTTGATCAAGTAGGACACCATGACTTGACGAGGCCTTCTCATGGCAATTGGCATTTTTGAAAATGTAAAAAATGCGTGTAAGGATTGGCCAAGTGGAGGCTTTAGGACTCACTTAGGCAGTTGTAGACACCAAGTGTTTTCTTTTATTTTTTCACCAGTCCAGAAAAGGTTGTAGCATATTTACAGTGAATGTTAACAAAAAAAGAAAAAGAAAAAAGAAATAAACACAAAGAACTTCAAACTATCAGGAAGAAACAGAGCTACTCAAACAGTAAAAAAAAAACACAAAAAAAAACAAGCTAGGCCCATGGCTCTTGGGCCCAAATACATGCTTCCCTCAGCAAAGATCCAACAGCACTTTAGAGGAACTTCTACACCAGCCTTTATACTGGAAGCTCCTCCCACACAGACAAACCAATGTGAGTAGAAAATCAATCAACACACATATGCATAGGTTTCATGAATAAATAACACTATTCACAAGATTCCTGCATCTATATCAATATACAAATATTCTCAAAATACATTAATATGGTTACTTCAGAAGCCTATCCCCAAAAAGCTACACCCCCTCTGTACTCGACCTCACTTGGTACAGTCTGGGCCTTGCCTCTACAAAGAGCTTTGAACTCTCCCAGTTCAGTTTGGCAGTAGGTGATACAAGGTAGGACAATGCTGGAGAGCACATAGATACACTCGCAATCTCCTATGCAAACATTTCTATAAACCTTTTAATTGTGTTTGTTAACTTTTAGACTATTTCAGTACATACCAACCATGACAAATGAAATAGAATAAGCTAACACAAGGTTAGCATTCTTCATCCTCAAAACCAGGGCTCACAATTAGGTAGATGGTTTAGCCTAGCCACTACACTGGTAGCAACAATTCTATGCCAGCCAAATAGTTTTGTAAATAGAATTGAATGTTACTGTGGTGTGTGCATGGCCAGTGTGCATTTTACTAGAGGGCACGGGATAGCCCCATGACATTTCCCCCACCCCTTGGAGACGATACTTGTGGCGTCATAGTATAATCATTCATGAGCTGAAATTCATAATCGTAGTCATTAACAGGTCATCAAACAAATAATGGGCTGTATCAACTCAATATACCCCCACCCTGAAATGACCACCATACCCAGACAGGAACCTGAACAACAAAGTATAATTCCCCAGTAACACAACTAACTGACATGAGGAAAATACACAACAATGGTGTGACCATGTAGGGAGTGTTTGAAGGCACCCCACTACATTCACCAAAGTCAAGTGGAACACAGTTCTGTCCAAGGTCATGTGGACCATGTTTCCAATGGCCACCAAGGGAAACATACATCCGCTGTCCTTTGTCTCAGGAAGTGAAGGCGAACTCACCACAGATGGCAGTCTCATATCTTCAGCCTGCACTGCCAAGCCAGGTGCAGTACTCACAGACTGTGGTCCAGTTACTCCCTCTTCCAACCCGGGGCAAAGGAGATGGCCCTCAGATCTGGAGCAGTTCTCTTCCTGACCACTCCCTGGACCTCAGCCTGCACTCCATCCGGGTCAGGATCAGGGTTCGTCATGGCTGGCCAGGGATGGTGGTAAACACAAGAGTCCAGGTCATGCCCAAAACAGCGGCAGTGCCCACACCACCTTCTAGCTGTGTACCAGGTACATTCTGGCCAGGTGTGACCCTCCTTGTCACAATACCTGCATGAACGATGGTTTGAACGGTGGAGGTGGCACTCACATGGCTGGGCCTCAGAATCTGTTAGAAAATAGTTATTGCAGCTTTAAACCAGTGACCTTTTGGTCAATTTTCTATATATGTAGTGTGGAAGAGATGTCGCCTTTTCTACCCTTGAAGCAGGTACTGGATGTTATTGTACTGTTACTGTGTGTCTGCCTTATTACAATGATGGAAAGGTTCAGTTCAGATATACATATATATCTGAACTGAACCTTCCCATTAATGTAATAAATTCCCATTATATAATAATTAGATTAGATTAGATTCAAATTTATTCTTATTATGCAGCATAAATACAGTACAACAAAAAGAAGTTTGGCATCCATCCAGAGTGCAAATGTCATAGTAAAGTGCAGTAGTAATATACAAGTGTAAATATATTCAAGGTGTTCAAAGTGCATTTCAGAGTTTATATGTTTATATG
>OMKL01154629.1:4213-26298 GCA_900302295.1 Parasudis fraserbrunneri | reverse complement strand
AGTGAGGCATAAGTTGTAAAGCGCTTTGGATAAAAGCACTATATAAATGCAGTCAATTTACCATTTATATGATTGACACTTAAGTCATTCATATGTACACTGAATCTGATGGCGAAGTCAGACTATCTGCTAAGCTAAATTACATAGCCATAGACTACTGTTTAAAGAAGCAGTGTTAAGTAGCTCCATTTTAGGAAGCCTGCTGTTAAATACATTGTTTAATTTGACGACTTTGTGTCATGGACAGCGCAAGCTGTAAAGAGAAGAGCACTTGGTCTGCTGCTACTACTGCGTCGACTCCAAAGACGAAGAGCAAGATGGTCAAATAATAACAACTAAATAAAGATAATATGATAAAAGCTTAATATTTACAATGATAAAATGATGATAAAACCCTAAAATATATAGTAAATTATAGTAAACCCAAGAGGTTTGAAATAATGAATAGCCTAGGTTGCGAAATGTAGATAAATATATTTATTCAGTGCTTTTTTATTGGCCATCAACCTCACATTTACACGCGCATATTGTCAAAAAAATAGACTTGAATCCTAAATAAACGCTTCCGGTCTTGCTTACACCTGTGAGGTGCAGCTGAGGCGCAAGCCTGGAGCTGGTGCAGACAGCTGCATAGATTAAAATGAAAGTGTATCTTTTGTGTGAGACATGCGAGTAAAAAAAACACATCTGAGACGTCTGCAGTCCAGACAAAGGGTTAGTCTCTCTCTTTTTCCCTCTCCCCCTCTCTCATTCCCTCCCCCTCATTCTCTCTCTCATTTTCTCCCTCTTTCGTTTTCTCTATCCCCATTCCCTCTCCCCACATTATCACCTCCTTCCTTCATCCCTCCCTCATAAGAGCAGTAAGGGGTAAAGATGGTAGCCAGCTGGTGGTGATTCCTCCCCTGGGATCCCTCTCTCTCCTTTCTCTGTGAGGCTGGGCCAGGCTGCCTGTGCTGCTCCCCACTCATACCTTGACACAAATTAAAGCCGTAAACAACTGTCAAACAAAAGAATAAAAAAAAAAAAAATGTATTCAGGTCCTGATGTTTTGCTCTACTCAATAGAGAAAAAAAAGAAAAAAGATGAGCTGCACATTTACTCCCCACAATGAGTGCCTGTCCAGTGCAATGTGCTCCCAGTTGTTAAATGTGATGTGGAATATCAGACTGGTCTTCATATTGTCCTTGAAACTTTTTTTTTGCCCGCTGGGGGCTCACTGACCTTCCGTCAGCTGGGAGCACAGGATCTGTTTGGGAGAGACGTGTGCTGGACATGTGTATGACATTACCTGTCCATCGGAGTTGGTGCTGCATTATTGTGGTGGTGATGCTGGTCATGTTTGCTTCATCCAGAACGCTGATGTTGTTGCGTCTGTCCTCCCAGCTGATCCTGAGAATCTTTCTGAAGGATCTTTGGTGATGTTGTTCCAGGGCTCTCAGGTGCCCGCTGTAGGTGGTCCATGACTCGGCTCCAGGAGTTCTGTTTGGGCCTCTAGGTCTCGATCTTCAAAGATCTTCCTGAGTCTGGCGTAAGCTCCATTGGCACAACTCAGGTGATGGTTGACCTCAGATTTGATGTCAGCTTTTGAGGAAAGAAGGCTGCCGAGGTAGGGGAAGTGGTCAACGTTTTAAGGTGGGCTGGGCAGATGGCTGATTGGGTGGTGGTGAATATAGGACCTGGGTCTTCTTGATGTTTAAGGCTAGGCCCAGGTCTCTGTATGCCTTGGCAAAAGCATTCAGAATGCCCAGGATGTCTTCTACGGAGTGTGCTGCAATGGTGTTGTCGTCCACATACTGAAGCTCAATGATGGTGGTGTTGCTGACTTTGCTCTTGGCCTTGAACCAATAAGGTTGAAGAGTCTGCCATCAGTTCTGTACAGGAAAGGGATCCCCTGTGGCAGCTCTTCACCAATGAGGTGGAGTATGACAGCAATGAAGATGGCAAACAGGGTGGGTGCAATCCCCATTTCCACAGTGAAGGGCTCAGACTCAGAGCCACTGTTGCTGAGCACTGTGACTGACATGCCACTGACTGATACTTATCATGGCAGCCATACCTTGATAGTATGCTCCACAAAGCCTGGTTGTCTACCGTGTCAAAAGCCTTTGTCAGGTCTATGGAGGCCATGCAGCCTTTGTTCACAGCATTTTGCCTGGAGTTGGCGTGCTGTGAATATCATGTCTGCTATACCTCTAGATGGGCGGAAGCCACACTGTGATTCTGGGGAGTACTTCCTCAGACAGTGGTAGCAGTCAGTTTGCCTGTTGTTGACAGGAGTGAGATGCCTCTGTATTTTCCACATTCAGCATTGTCCCCCTTCTTGAATATGATCACTATCAGAGCATCCCTGAGCTCTGAGGAGAGTTCTTCTTTGTCCCAGACCTTGAGGAGTAGGGTGTGGATGTGGTACAGGAGCTCTAGTCCACCGTCCTTTAAGATCTCAACTGGGATCCCATCTGCACTGGCGGCTTTGTTCTTAAGGCTCCTGATGGCATCTTGAACCTCTGTCATGGTGGGAGGTTCCCTCGTGTCTTCTCTGATGGGACTCTGGGGGATGTGGCTGGTGATGTCTGGTTCACTTGTGCTGTCACGGTTGAAGAGTTACTTCCATTGGGCGTTAACGGACTCATCCTTCAGCAGCTCCTGCCCGTCCTTTGAGCACAGGGGGTTTAAGCCGCGGTATCGGACCACCTTTTCTGCCCACCAAGAGTTCTTAAGCTCCATCATCTGGCTCTGGATGTCCGCCTCGGCTCTAGAGTGAGCCACTCTTTTGGCCTTGCAGGTTACATCATTTTGCCAGGCACGAAAGGCATTCTTTTTCTTGGAGATGAGCTGTTCTATCTCTGTGTCCACCCCACCCCCTCCCTCCCCCAATCTATGCGGAGCCCCAACACATACACACACCTGGGCATTCTGCACACACACACACACACACACACACACACACGTGCACACACACATAACAGACAGACACACAGATACACACGCACATACACAGTGTACCTTCAGTGCCTGGAGGAGTGTGGTTGGAACAACAGGTCCTTGTTTTCATTATTGATTCCTGAAATATTGACCTGCAGAGTAGGAATCTGCCATGTCATCCCCACATGTCTTCCATGGCTCTCCCTATCTCTTCAATAATCATCGCATTGTTCCAGGCTATCAAATTCAATAAATACACATATAGAGAGACTACCAATATGGAAGGCAGATGGGCACAGAGAGAGAGAGAGAGAGAGAGAGAGTAAGAGAGAGAGAGAGAGAGAGAGAGAGAGAGAAAGATAAGATAGACAGACAAGATACACAGACGAGGGGTTCCCAAACATTTAATGTCATGTCACACACACCCACAAGGTAAGACATGCTTAAAAGAACTTTAAAAGCATATTTGATTTGTCACAAGCTGGGAGTAATTTCAATTTGAAAAGCCCTAGAACTAGTGTTTGGTTTTTGAGATACTGGAAGTCGAATTTCTTAGCAATACTTGTTAGCAATGGTAGAAGTCTAAGTTTCTATTTTTTTTTATTTTTAATTTTTTTTAATTTTATTTCATTTTTAATTCCATTTATTTAAACACGGGAAAAAAACATACAAACACCATCAAAGGTCATTAAAATACTTTTGGGCCCTACCGCAAAAATGCTGGTTTTCAGAGGGTTCTTGTCCTGCAGCAAAAGAAAAAGCATAGGGGGGTAAAAAAGAGGACAAGTGATAGATATTTAGAAGAAGGAGATAGGAACTTAAGAGGCGTGAGAGGCAGAAAAAAATAAATTAGGAGATTGAATTTGTCTGTCTCTTTGTCCTGTGGCAGCCCACATATTGCCTCATCACCAAATCAGTGACTACAGACCTGCCCCTTGAATAGGAGATTTTTATACAGTCATTTAAAGCCAACAAAATATGAAATACTGTGTACATTTAGGGGAATCTCATTCCAGTTTATTGTACCACTGTAAAAGAAAGATTGGTATCTCTAATTATTTTTATACCTTGGCAGAGGATTTCCACAGTTTGTGATGGCACGAGTGATTCATGTCTGTCTTGTGGTTGGCAACCTGGGAAGAAGAGGACTTATGAGGGATGGAGTAGGATGGTATTGGATCTGATAATATAGTTTCATTGAAGTTAATTTAAAATAATTATCAAAATTTAATGCACTAGCTTTTTCGAGAGCATTGCAGTGGTGTGAGCGATATGGTCAATTTACACAGATCTTGTAGGCACAATTTTATAGTCCCTTAACACATTTCAAAGTATCACTTGATGTCAAACACCAGAAGTAAGTGTATTGGTAAGCAATATGAGATGTATGACTGCATTTATATACATGTGTGCATACATTTGTCTCACTACCTTATCTACATGTAATTTATATGCAAGATTTGAGTCTAATATGATTCCTAAGTATTTATATTAATTTACTACTACTAAGGGCTTGTTGTTTATTGTTATAGGTTGATAGGTTGGTAACCTTTTCTGCGGAGATCTGAAATACATGCTTTCAGTGTTTTTAACATTAATGGTAAGATGGTTACTATGTAACCACTGGTGGAGAGTGGCAAGATCAGATGACAGTTTGGCATCAGAATGTATATCTCGGTCCGATATATACACTACCATGTCATCTGCAAATATTATGGCTTGTATTGAATGGAAGATAGATGGCAATTCATTGATATGTAAAATTAACAACAGTGGTCCCAGTATTGACCCCTGTGGTACACCGATGTTACATGGAGCCTGTGGGGATTTAGATTGTTCTATACAGACCAGTTGGATTCTATCATAGAGGTAAAATGACAGCATGATAACTGCTGATTGATCAATATTGAAGGACTGTCTTCTAAGTTGATGAAAATAGCACCAGTTTTTTGTCCATTATTTAGAGCCTGTCTACTATGCTCTGTTAAGTATAATAATGAGGCAGTCACAGTGGATCTCTTGGAACGAAAACCAAATTGGTAATCACTGAGGAGATTATTGTTTTCCAGATCATCTAAAAGTTGGTCAACCATAATTTTTGGACATGGAGCGCCATGAAATTTGAACATGACAGGTAGTATCGATATCGGCCAATAGTTGCTCAAGGATGTAGGATCTTCAGATTTATAAATAGGAGTTATTTTAGACTGTTTCCATTGCAGAGGAAAGTTGGATGTTACTAAACAAAGATTAATTAAATGTGCACTTAATTTAAGATGTTTACTATTTCTCTGTTCATTAGCATGTCTCTGAAACTCACATGTGGCACCTCCAAACAACTTCCCAGCCATTTGACAGTATCCTTACCTACATAGAAGGACTGATCTGACCTGCTAACGGACCTCACTGACTTCCACTGGCATAACAAATGATAGCAATTTATATTCCAATATCTCAAAAACCAAAACACTGGTCCAGTGCTTTTTGGATGGATTGAATTGACTAGCTGGTAACCCATCAGATGGGGTGCTTAAACAAAGCAAACTGCTCCTTATTGGCCCAAAGACCCCCACTTGATTATTGAAAATTTTGACCTATATTTATTAGGTTCTCACAAAAAAAACACCCCTATAACCACTGTCAAGGTCAGGGTCAACTTTATTATCCTAGATAGGGAGATCCGGGTGGTCAAGGTGCATAAGTACACAAAACAAAACAAACAATACAAATATACAATATGCAGTCCCCCCTTCCATCCTCCAACACACACACACACACACACACACACACACACATACACAGAGAGCATTTCCAAGCACCCTCACTTGAGCATATGCTGACACACACACAAATATAGAGACAAGTAAATTCTTCAAGATGCAGTGTACTATATGATCCCTGAGAAACAAACTCTCAGTGCTCTTTGGATTGGTTGGTTGGTGTGTATGTGCGTGCACATGTGTGTGGGTGTGTACGTGCGTGTGTTCGCTCGATCACGTCCGGTCACGTTCATCATCCACAAACTCCACAACTGTGCACCTTTCCGAGCACCCATAAAGCACACTTGTTTACCCACAGAAGATTTGCTGAGCACACTTTCTTATTTCCAGCAACACCCTGCTTCGCACTCATACAGCTCCATACACCTGGAAGCTGCCAACCCAGATAGCAAAATGGCATTGATTCAATGTTGAAATTACATCAGAATCATCGTTTTGGTTGAGGTTTAAAATTCAATTTTGAATCAACATTGGCCTCTTTTATGTTGGAAAAGCAACAGTGAATCAACATTAACACTGAGTCAATGTTGACAGCTACATTTCAGCTAAACTTTTCAGCTTTATGTCAGTTTGCTATCTGTGAACCAGTCTTATTCTATTGGCCACTGAGCAGCTCCTCTGGAGCAGTTGGGGGTTATGAGTATTTCGATTGTAGCTGTCAAGGGATGGCTGAGAGTTACTCACTTCCCCCGCCCAGGTTTTGACAGACAACCCCCCAGTCAGAATCAAGTGTTTTCCCAGGCCATGGTAAAAGCTCAGAGAAAACAGAGGGGAGAGGTAAACCTATGGCCTTCCTTTAAACTCTCTCATTCTGCTAACTGATGAATAAGATAATAGAGAAATTCCTCATTTTTCAGGGCACCCCCATGACCCTCATCAAGGATCCCTGGGGATCCATGAACTCCAGACTACCCTTGTATTGCACATAAACATAGCTTACCTCAGAGTCTTTTGATGATGTTCATCTTTCAAGGGAAGACATGGGCAGGATCCTCTCAATTAAGCCAACAAGAAGCAAAGGGGAGGGAAAAGAGAGCGAGTGATGTGGATAGATGTCCTAATAGTGGTCATTACAGATCCATTCACCAACCGATGCTTATCGACCAGGTGCAACCACTGGGAAGTGCTCTGTATGAATGGTCTCCTAATATGTAAACGGAGACCCTGATGCTGTGACCAATGAAGCCACGCCAAAGGGAGCCCGAGAGATGGAGAAGCTCGGAAGATGGGGAAGGCTGGATCGAGTGCGCGGATGGCATTTTAAAGTGGTTGAGGGATCAATAGTTTGCCGTGGAATAATGGTTATCAGTTTCGTCTCATCCGCCAGACGTGGGGGTGGGGGGTGGGGCAATCTGTCTTAAAAGCCGTTGAGTCTTTGAAAATGAGGTGGATCATGGATTTATGGAGAAAAATGAATCATTCTATAGTGGGACCACAAAGGCTATTGTCCATTTCTTTTAGATGGAGCATCCCTTTTGGATGTAAGCCTACATACACATCAGAGATGTTTATTCAGTCTTTCCCTTGCATACGCACTGTCTGTCAATCTGTCTGCCTCCATTTAAGCATGTGTGTGCACAATACTATCAGTGTTGCCAGATGGGAAATGCTAATGTATCATGCCAGAGGCTTAAAATTATCATATTTTGAGGAAAATTATTGCACGTGAGTCATAACCAAGATAAATAGTCCAAAAATATAATGTGTACAGTACTTAAGGTTACAGTCATTACACAAATGTGTCCCCCCGTAAACAATGACAGGTAGGAACTAAAATGACTTTGTCTTTAGGCAAAAGGGACGTGAAGTAACTTGACTCATCTTCACCATCACAACAAGCATGATTGGCTGGAAAGACGAAAGAAAGAAAAAGAAAGAGATCCGTACACACAGATGTAGGATCCATATTTTACTATCCTGATTGTGTCAGGAAATTAATTAAAATGAGATAGCCTAGACTGATCACAACAACTAATACTAAGTGTCACAAAATGATCAAATTATCGTACATTTGGCATTATTGATCATACATCATACAGAGGTTACATTTATCGTGCAGACAGACATTACTGTACATCTGGCAATGCTGCAGTACATGCACCATATACAGTATACAGATACAATGCTGGGTGGGTTACTCTTAATATAACAACAATATACATTATTTGATTTCAGTTTTTTGTTTGTTTTGTAATCAGATTACTGTACTCCTGTTCAGTGTTGAGGAAGTCACGTTGAAAATGTTATACACTACATATCACTTATTACATTCAATCAAATGTAGTAAAGTTAAGTCAAGTCAAGTTTATTTGTCAAGTTTTATTTCATTAAATTTTTTTTTAACAAAGGGAGAAGGCCAATACGTACATTGTAATAGAATAATATTAGGGCTGTCAATATTAACGTGTTAATTTTCTTTGATTAATTTGAAAAACTAATCTTGATGGTAGAATCTGTACTGCCGTCAAACAACAACCTTTAGGCAAAAGATGACAACATGGTACTGCACTTTGTTAACAGTTTTTGTTTTTGTCTGACTTTTGGGTTGGAGTTGAGTGGGGATAGGGGAGGGGCTCAAGTCAAGTCTATTCATCACATACATCATACAAGTACAATGTGCAGTGAAACGTTTTTGCTGGCTCCTAAGTGTGCTTAATAAGTTCAATAAAGTAGAGATACAAAATATATAAAATAGAAATAAGATAAAATAAAATATAGGATGACATGAGCTGTCAAATATGAACTCACAGCTGAATTGTACAGTTCAGTTAAATCTAAAGGAATGGAATAAGCTGTCCAATATATACAAGATATACACACATGAATTGTACAGTTGTTAAATAGATAAATATAAGTATGGTCTAGAAAAAATGGATGCGGTACCTTCTCCCTGAAAAGTCTGTTATCCAGGTGGCTGGGATCCTTCAAGATTCTCCTGACCTTGGTCCTGCACTGCCTGGTATAGATGTCCTAGAGGTGTGGGAGTGCACCTCCTGTGATGCGTTCTTCTGACCATACAACTCTCTGCAGGGCCTTTCCCATACAAGGCAGTGATATTCCTGGTCAGGATGCTCTCGATTGTGCATGTATAGAAATTCTGTAGTATCTGGGGAGACACTCGGAATTTCCTCAGACGTCTGAGGTGATGTAGTCTCTGCCTTGCCTTTCCCAACACAGTGTCTGTGTCAGGTCCTTGGTGATCTGGGCTCCGAGATACTTGAAATTGTCCACCCTCTCCACCGGGAACCCATCAATGTTTAGAGAGCTGTAGGTCCTCCCCTGCTTCCTCCCATAGTCCACTAGCATCTCCTTCTTCTTACTGACATTCAGGAGGAGGTCGTTGTCCTGACACCACCGAGTCAGGCATCCCACTTCTTCCAGGTAGGCCTTCTCGTCATTGTTGGTGATCAGTTCTACCAGCAAACTTGATGATGGAGTTGGAGTCAAAAGTGGCCACATAGTCGTGTGTACAGGGAGTACAGCAGGGGGCTCAGAACACAGCCCTGGGGTATGCCTGTGTTGAGGGTGAGGGGAGATAAGGTGTGGCAGACCACTCTCACCACCTGAGGTCTACCCATCAGGAAGTCAAAGATCCACCTACACAGGGAGGTGTTTAGTCCTAGGTCCCTGAGTTTGGTGACAAGTTTGGAGGGGATTATGGTGTTGAAAGCTGAATTGTAGTCAATGAACAGCAGTCTCACATAATTCCCCTTCCTTTTGTCCAGGTAGGATAGGGCAGTGTGGCAGATGTGGGCGATGGTATCCTCTGTGGATCTGTTGGGTCGGTAGGCGAACTCTAGGGGGTCAAGTGTGCTGGGCAGTGAGAAGCAGATGTGGTCCTTGACCAGCCTCTCGAAGCACTTCATAACCATAGAGGTGATCGCTACTGGGCAATAGTCATTAAGGCAGGCTGGTTTCGGTTTCTTGGGTACTGGGATGATGGTGGACTCCTTGAAACATGTGGGTATGACATACTGGGCCAGGGCCAGATTGAATATCGCTGTGAACACCGGTGCCAGTTGGTCAGCGCACGACTTGAGGACTTGCCCTGCAATACCGTCTGGTCCTGTGGCCTTCCTGGTGTTCACTCGCTTGAATGTCCTTCTGATGCCATGCTCAGAGAGAGTAAATGCTCTCTCTCCCCTGCCGCCCGCCTCTGCTTCAGATGCGATGGCTTGTCGGGTACTGCTAGCCTCAAAGCACGCATAAAATGTGTGATTACATTACATAGTTACTTGATATGCCTAGTAACACATTACATTACCATTCTGCATTCCCACAATACCTTCCTTGTATACATTCCAACTTGTTTTTAAACTTTTCTTTTTTCTAGATGTGTTGTTTTTGCCAAATTCCTCGCATGTGCAAATCTCCTTGGCGAAAAAAAAAAGTGATTGTTTCAATTAGATTTATTCCAGTAATCTAATGTTGCAAAGGACAAAACTCCTTCTGTGTAAAAGAAAATATAAAAAATAAAATACAGTGGCAAAATGGGAACATGCCTAAACCCCCCGTGGGCTAAATGCCATGACTGCAGCATTGTGTTGGTATCTGTTCTCTTTTGAATGGTCCTCCTCCCTTCCTTTGACCACTCATCCTTGCGCAATGGAACAAACAAGTAGACAACACAAAAAAACAAAAACAACAAAAGCACAAAACAGCAAGTGTTTCTGTCTGCAGTAAATAACCTCTGTTTATCACTATCTTCAAAGGGAAAACAAAAATTCTGCCATATAGAATAATTGACTAATAAAAAAAACAACACTTTGACATTAGCACATTTGGCTCCAGTTGCTAAGCATGGGGTGTATGCTGAAGAACACTGCCCAACTGTCGCAGTATGCTTATTCACGCTAACTACAGCCCATTCCCTGTGAAAATTAATTAACGCATAGTTAGGCACATGTGTGTCACTGCCAATTCAACTGCTACTAATTCATTTGGCATTCCACCAGTTTATCGGTTTAAAGGGTTCAAAACTGGGAGCTGCGACACTCTTAAAGTGGTTAAAGGCAAATATTCATTACCGTAGTTGTTTAGTAACTCTTACTGCTTGACAGTAAATTGCCGCCAAAGGACTTTGCTTATATAATTAACATTTGAATCAGTGCCTGCACATGTCTGATGGTAAACAGTCCAGTAATTGCTACAGGTATAAGTAAAATTACATTACAGGAGAAGTTGCATCAGTTTACTTTGTTTCTGTTGTATTTAAATGCCTCCATTTATGGCTTTGTGTTCATTCAGGTTAATTTAGTTTAACTCAGTTAACATATACTTTAATTAAGTATTGCTTAAAGCAATGAACAATTTATTTAATTGAAGAGTTTTCAGAGATGAGTCAAATTGACCCTGCATGTGTGGTGAATACAAGAAAATAAATGTACTTTTTAAGAAAAAAATTGAACAACAAAGAACGAAAAGTTCCTTTTCTGGTACCAGTTTGCCACACAATAAAGAGTTGTCTTTTTTTCCCCTAAACACCCTCAATCATGCACTCCCAATTCAGCGACAGATCTCGCTGTGAGGAGAAGTAACTCTTCTCATCTCCCATGGCCAAACCCAGTCCCCTGCTGCCTGAGAAAATTGGCCCACAGGACTAGAATTCAACAAGGAAGAAAAGGGTCTGTCAAACAAAGCTGGCATCCATGTAAGAAAGAAAAACCCTCTCTCTCTCTCTCTCTCTCTCTCTCTCTCTCTCTAGCATCATTATGTGTTGCACAGTTGGACGAGATAACCAGCATTTTCGAGTCTATTATTTGGATCATACATTTGGTTTTAGAAATGTGTTTAAGAGCAGATGATGTGAATCCAGTGCGTCAAGATTTGACCTTAATCTGACAACCGCAACTTGCTCACAAAATCTGCCTATTTTCCAATAATGTTGCACTTATTTCAGTCATTATAACTTAATATTTCACCACTCTGGTGTCGCTTCTACTGCTAATATACTATTAATGCAAGTCTGGATGTGGGCAGTTATCCTTACAGTAATGTCCTTTTTGAATATATCTCTGGTCTCATTGGTAAACACCCACTAGAGGCACAAAGTGCTGCACCACAAAGCGAGCCCATTCTCTGACTTCAAAGAGATAAGATACCACTGGATATCAAGATACATAGTAGTAGCTGTTGGCTTTTATTGTAGCTCCAGTACAGTATCTCTTTGAATATTTTATGGCGAGTCCAATGTTTAACTTGAGTTGAGAAAGACAGGGCAGTTAAACTGGGGAGTGCATCTGTGAGGCAGATAAATCAATTCAGCCCACAAGCAACAGTGACCTGATCAAGATTGACTCAGATGGTCACAGCCTAACAGTTGGCCCGTCACCCGCCAGTAATCTGAAACGTTCAGGAAATGAAAAAGAAAAACATTCGGAGGGGAACACAAAACAAGGAAGTGAGGCATCCAGTTGAATGGAGTTCAGAAAGATGGCTCTCTGTCCTGGTTGGTTGGCTGATTAATGGGCCGGAACTGATTGGAGGAAATACACACTAATGGATTGATCCCCGCTCGGACCCATCTGAGCAGAAAGAGCTCAATGGATCAAACTTCCCTTTTATAATGTAATTTAGTCCCCCTGGTCAGGGCCTATATCATATCTCATTGTCTCAGTGTGTGCACACGCAGATGTGTGCACGTACGCAGACAAACTCACATGCCCCCCCACCCCACACACACATACACACACACACACATACACACAACCTGTCAAGCCAATGGATAACAGCCAGGAATGAGAAAAATGATAACCTTATAGGAATAGAGAAGCAGAACAATGTGGTTTAACTTGATACTTTTACTTTGGGGCTTTTACGAGTTTCCCCAAAATATTGGTCACCAAATCACCATTGACCTAAATGGCCACAACTCTCGCTCACACTCGTGTGTGCATGTGTGCATGTGTGTGTGGGGTGTGTGTGCGGGGACTCCAACCAGTCAGGGGTAAGTAAAAGGTATTTTTCAAGGGTCACACACTGACACAAGGGCGTGCGAGAGGGGGGTGTTTGTGAGTCTGTGAGAGAGGGCAAGGAAGGACTGAGAGAATAAGAGTGTGTGGAGGGTATAGTGGGTGTAGCAGTCGGTGAGCGTGTGAGCGAAGGAGGGGTCAGGGCCAGATCCTCATCCATCAAGCCGGTGAGGTTATTTAATTTGTGCCTGGCAGCCCCGGCTTGCCCCCAGGGGATGTTCTGGATCAGGGCACAGCAATCACTATCCATCTCTGTTCACTTAGCACTCGCTGTGCCAGCCCCCACTTTCCAAATCCACTACACTCACATTCTCTTCCCGTCTCTCTTCCTCTGATTTCCGGACAGAATTGCACATGCATGCACACATTCACATGTACACAGACCTGGTGGCTGTAAACCCAGGGTCTTGGATGTTCACTGCCACAGAGCGTGTCCATCCCACTGGCCATCTTCCTTCACGTCCCAATGTAACACAATCTCAAAAATGTATGTCAGCTTTTTTGTGTTACTGAGACACTCCCATCTGAGAGAGAGGGAGAGAGAGAAAGAACAGATGGGACAAAAGGAAATATAAAATGACCCCTTCAACAAGACTGGATTTTATCATTTGCAGCCAAAGCAAGTTGGGAATGCTATCAGCTACAGTTGAGCTATAGGATGGTAAACATCTACTACCAAGCAGGGTTGGGATCTGTTCACTTTCAATTCAATCAATTAAAAAATATTAACAAAAATTGCCATTTACTTGCTATTGATAAAACATCCATTTACCCATTTACTTGCCAATGGGTTGACTAGTACAACCTTTTCATGCCAGAAGTTTTCAATATTTGAATTTAAAAGAAAGTCCACTTTCTGAATTCACTGAATTGAAAGTCAATTCAATTCAATTCAAAACCTTTATTTCTACTCAAATCAATTGAGGTTTTTACTCTTTTAAAATGATGTCGAGCTTACACACAAAAACAAATACAAATTAATATAAAGAGAACAAGAAATCAGTGAACAGTTACACATTTAAACATGACACAAAACAGTAAAATACATATAAAACACAGATAGTCAGTTAAAAGGTTTGTGATCATGTTTATAAAAATTGCTCTTAAGTTAGTAGTGAATTTATTTTCAGTGTGTGGTTAGAGCGTCATCTGTAGGTGGAGAGTCTCCCGAAGCAGCAGCACACCTGTTGGGGCTCAGCTGACCAGCACAGCTGTCGATAATTCTGCTAATTATCATGTGCTTTGTCCTGACAGTGAGCCTGGGCTCAAGAGGGCATTGGGAACAGTGGAGAGCGACAAGGGGAGCGGATCCTGCTCCAAGAGGAAATGTTGTACAGACCGCTGATGAATAATAAAAACCCTGTACAACTTGCATTCAACTTACGCGTACCGTGTCCTGTGTTGGAACCTGGAGGGTAGCACTCAAAGTAAAAGGCTGACTTTCAAAATTCAGACCATGCCTGGAGGACCTTCATCATAAGCCAGCCATTTCAACGAGTTCAATAGGGTCCACAGTCCCAATCTAGCATCGCTGTGATATAAGGTGGTAGCTTTCCAACAATAGCCTTATAGGTAAACAAATACCAGTGTTTATTATGCCTCTCTGCCAGAGAAGACCAACCCACCTTATTATTACTCTAAAACCCCTGGACACAGTCTATCATTCTGCCCTCAGATTTATTACTGGAAGGTGCAGCATTTCTATAAATTACATCTCCATAATCCAACACTGATAGGAACACTGCTTCAACAATCCTTTTCCTACTAATCATAGGGAAGCTCGTTCTGTTTTGAAGAAACCAATTTTTGTCGCAGTTTGCTGGCAAGATTGTCTATGTGGTATTTAAATGTAAATTTCTCATCAAGCCACATGCCAAGATATTTATATTCAGTGACTCTCTCAATGCTATCCATTTACAGTGGATATATGCAAACCATTGTAATCAATATTTCTGGCTCTAGTAAACAACATGATTTTTTTTTTTTTGCGTTAAGTACCAATTTAAGATTAATAAGAGCTTTCTGAAGAGCTTTAAATGAAAGTTGCAGGTTCTCAACAGCCAGTTATAGAGTCAGCAATACAATACAGAATAGTGTCAGCCGCATAAAGATGGGCTTGACAACCATTTAATGAAGAGACAAGAACTTTAATATAAATGGTGAAGAGGACGGGACCCAGAATTGAACCTTGCGGAACATTCTTTGTTACAGGTAAAAACTCAGACTGGGCACTTCCTGACTTCACACATTGACGTCTCCCTGAACTGATCGGAACCTTGATTCCAATGTGAAGGTCTTTCGCTTGATACTTCAGATTTTATTTGAATATTTCAAAAGGTTACATTTGAGTTTGAATTCGAGTTTTAATCTTTCTACAGTACATCAAATATGCAAGTAGACCTATCCTGATTCAGGCTAAGTGCCTACTTTTAGAAGCATTTCCTACGAATATGCCTGTTCCCAGTGCTAACCATAACCCCACCCCTAATCCTAACCCTAACTTTAACCAGTCCCCCAATCTTAACCAGTCCCCTAACCTTAACCTAACCCCAACCTTAACCAGAATGTTAATTTAACCACAAAGCCACGAAGAAGCGGCAGTGGGAGAACCACGAGAAAATAGCTTTTTTCGGTTCGTAGGAAGATTTTTTGTTGCATATGCTACGAAATCCTCATGACAATACATTGCCCGATTTGCTCCCTTTGTTGAAATATAGCTAAAAGTCCCACTTGACGTTCACATTTCAGTGGTAGCACAATGCTGTACCATGAGCACAAAATGAAAAAACTTGTGCTGTCAAACAATTAAAATATTTTAATGCATCAGGAATGTAAACAAATCTTCCCATCATTGTTGGCTGTCGAATTTATGGGAAGCGGTTGGGGTCAAAATGGGTAATGCGATTACTTGTGTACATTTTCTTTTTAAGGTTTTGAGTGCGTTCATTTTGACAGCCCTACAAAAAACACTACATCTCAACACTGATGCGAGCACCAACACTCCTAGTAAGCTTTTTAAACTGAAATGTGAATGTCGCTTAACTGCTTCTCTGGATAAGGTACATGAGCTGTACTGTGACTATCTGATTTTCTTGTCCTGTCTGATTTGCCCTGCTTCTTCCAGTTGTGCAGTTGTTTAAAGGCCCAATCAGTGATCCAAATGTAAACAAATTGGTAGCCCCACCACCAAATAAATAAATAAATAAATGGAGAAATGTTTTCATTCTAGTTTATTGACAGAGCTCTTGATACAAGGACGAACAGTAGACAGCAGGTAAATGTGAGTTTTTAATTATATTTGCTGTATTTTGTGGCTCTAAAGGGTTTGTTTACATTGGTAATGTTTGTAATCGTTGGAGTAAAATATCACAGATTAGGCCTTTAAGCTAACAGTAACACATTATTTTACATGACTTCTATACAGGCATCCTGGGTGTGTCAAATCTACAAGGATATGGGCAAATGGGCCAACTTAAAAACTTGGTATCTCACGAATAAACCCACCCCTACCTTAACCCTAACAGTAACCTCATTGGATCTCATGCCCCACCTTAACCGCCTCTTGGATGTGGTGTATGACATGGTACAGTACATGAGATACCAAGTTTTTAGTGAGTCCCATGGGCAAATTGGCAAGCTGAGAAGATAGGGTAGTGACCCCGACAACACCTCCAAGACTTTGACAACTTAAGATAGATGAAGAAAAATGACCCAATCCCATTAGACCTGTATTTATACTGATTGAGCTTCTTGAGCTATGGTGTAACTACCTGAGACTAGATGTCTGGAATCTGAGAATGAAAAGAGATGAGCTAACACTCTATGGAGATTAAATTGACTACTACTTATTATTCTTTGAACACTCCACTTCATTGCTTTTAAGATTTAATTGTGAAAATGTGTCATTGTGTTAACTGTCTGACCTTCTGGATGGAGGTCAGATGATTCAAAAGCATGAGACATTTCAATGTAGAAGTAATCACAAAAGAGTCTTCAAGAGTAAGTCCAATATCCTGTTTATCTGCCTTCCTGAATTCACTCATTTAGTTATACGACTGAATCTGTGTTTTAAATCTATTGTCCCATTGTTCTAAACCCAGAATATAGTAAGGCCTAATTTGGGTTGTAGGTGGCAGTACGATAATGCCCCTTTTGCTCATAATTCACCCAAACCATCATGTTTACAACCTTTCCACAGATGACCGCCCTCTGCGATGATGATAGTAGGTAAACAACAACAGGATGTCAGTGCTTTATTGAAACATACATAGGTCAGGGACATGTCAGTTACATCACTGTCACAGTGCTTTTTGTGGTAGGAAGCTCCATGGATGTGTGCTGTGACTGCTGCTCTAACAAGCAAGCTGCAGAGCCGTTCGCCTGCGTGTCAGTGCTTCTGGAAGAGCATAAGGTTGTGTCCTCTTCGTCTCTATGTTCAATGTGGCTGTTTTTTGTGTGTTTTTTGTTGTTGTTTTTTTGTCTGGGTTAAACTCAATACTTTTCTCCTAGATTACCTACATCTTGTCAGAAATAGCCTGAGTTCTTTTCTGGCATTCAGAAAGTACTCTCCAGTCCTGATCTCATCTCATCACAGCCACTTGTACAGTAGTCCCTCTAGACTTCTATAAGGTCAATTCTGTGTCGGCTCCTGGTCAGAGGGAAAATCCTGTGTAAAAAGCTTTTCATTTCGCCTTTCTACAATGCACAGTTTAAAGGCTCAATCCGGGATTGCAGATTACTGGCTTTGTTTACGTGAGTGATTTATTGGATGAAGATGTTTTTGCCACTCTGATATGTATTGTGTGAGCCCTTACAGTTTAGTCATTTAGCAGACGCTTTTATCCAAAGTGACTTACAAGGGCTGTCAGCACATGACTGCTAAACATGAGTTCTACATGATTGTTGAGGCTGTAAAAGGTTTCTTTACATTTGTATGTTTGGAGTAAAACCAATGTTGTTGTTTTTTAACTGTGATGAGCTAAGAGCATGTTTAAAACCTTATATTCCATCTACAAGTCAAACTCATGAATATACCCTAAGCTTATATGGTGTAATACATTCCAGATTATAACTTTATTCTAATAAAGACTGAAGGAGATATGGTGCACAAGGAGATATGGTATGCTATGAGATATTATACACAAGGCGATATGGTATACAAGGAGATATGATATACTTTTATGTCCAGTTTGCACAGATTACAGGACATCAGCTGGGTTGTTCTACAGTACAGCTTTGTCAAATCATCTTATAATTGTCCAGGTCAGAGATGGGGCAGGGGCAGGGGAAATTGCTGGATGGATTTTATGTTATTTGTCTCTTTTTTGTTTTGTTTGTTTGTCATGTATACCGTCGTTATCGCCGCATACCGGTGTGTGTGTGGTTCTGTCGTCTGTGTGGGCTTCAGGTAGCCTTCTCGGGTTACGATATAATGGTTACACCTTTTGAACACAAGAGGGAGATAGCATACAGCAGATTCACTGCTCACAGCCTCTCTGTCTGGCGCAATGTTTTTTTTTGCCAAGGATGGTGGGTTGACCACTCCCCTAACTAATTTCATTGGTTATTTGGTTGGCCCAACTGCTTGTTATGGTCTGCAGCTCTCTGCCACCTGTTTAATGCCATAGTGAACCTCATATTGTAATTGATCAACACACAAAACATCAGAAAGATGAGTACATTGGTAAACACAACCACTTGATGGCCATAGAGAGGCCATGAACAAATGCTTGCCCAGCTAAATATAATAGAGAATAAAGAATATAGAATAAACAGTGTAATGCATATTATATATAGTACATAGGTATAGCATCATCTGAAACATGTACAATTTTAACAAAATAAGAAGCCAGACCATTTTTAAACATGTGAAGTCAAGGATCATATGTTTGAAGGTAAGTTATTCTAGTCTTAAGGAGCCTTGAACATGAATGCTCTCTTTCCAATTGTTTTTCTGACTGTAGGAATGGATAAGTATTGTGTGGAATGCCTCAGTTTATTGAGGAATATGGTACTAAAAGTTGTTGTAGATAATGAGGATAGTTGAAGTGTACACATTTAAAGATTAGGTTAGTTTTGAATGCATTTTGATAAAGAACATCAGCATAGTCAATACATGGTAATACGTATAAGTTATGAGGCAAGTTTCTTTCAGACACCAAGTGTAAAACAGTTTCTAGATCCAAATAAAACTCTGGTTCCAAAATTAATTTTGTGGAGAACATGATCAATGTGAGGTTTGAATGTCAGTTCAGAATAAAGCCATACACCCAAGTATTTAATTTTATCAACTCTATGCAGAGAAGAAGAATTATATTATTAGATTTTGATTTAAGGCTGTCTTGTACCAAAGACCATAATACAAGATTGTTTTATTGAGCAGTAGTTTATTAGATAAGAGCCAGTTTTGTAGGGTATTTGTAGGGAGCTGCAATAGATGGGGTTTAGAAGCATAAATTACATTATCATCTGTATATAGTTGAACAGAAGCATTAGAACAAAATAGAGGAAGATCATTAATAAAAATAGAGAAAAGAAGTGGACCCAGCGTCAAACCCTGGGCTACACCCCTTTGTTGAACAAATAAATCAGACTTACTCCCTTGAAGGACAGCAGATCATTTTCGATTATATAAATCAGAGTTAAACCATAATAATGCATTTTGAGGTATACCAACTGCTAGTGATCAACTAAATCAAAAGCCTTCTTGGGATCAATAAAAATAGCTCCTGTGAGATTACCAGTATTAGATGCTAAAAATACATCATTAGTACATTTTAAGAGAGCAGAAGTTGTTGAATGATCCAAACTGAAATGGAGATAAGATATTATTAGTCTTAAGATACTGTGCTAACTGATTAAAGATACATTTTTCAAATACTTTAGCAATAGAATAGTCAATGTGAGAATAGCATAGAATAGTCTGTCTTCTTTTGCCAAATAGCGAATATAGCAAATAGCAAAATCTTAAAAATGACTCCATCTATTTTGACTCCATCTAATCTGCGGACCACATGAAGAAAAAAGACCTACAACTGTCAACAGATTATGAACATTATCTTGCGTATCGACTGTCTGGAGTTGTCAATAGCCCTCAACCTGAGTGTGTCATCTGCAGAGAAACATTATGTCAGCTAACTTCGCTAATGCCAGTTGATGCCAAGTAAGTTGAAGAGGCTCTTGAAAACAAAGTATCCATTCTGTGAGTTTGTGTGCGCAAACCTTTGTTGGAAAAAATCTTGTTTGTTGCTGTTTGAGATTAAACATTTGCAAACATTAATAAACGGTAAGCAGAGGTACTGCTTGGCAAATGAAAATTACATCACAGCTACTGGAGTCCCATATGACTGTCATGTCAATTATTTTACTGTTTGTTCAAGTTGTGCATTTTTCCACTGTCCCTTTCATTATTGTTGTAGCTAGTTGCCTTTTGAAATACCCTAGCTGACATTAGCAGCGCCATGCATCAATAACTGCAAATAAAGGACAATACTTTATTTTGAATGAATAAGCCATACCGGTGCAGGACAGACAAGGAATTCATCCAGCAAGAAAGTTAGATTTTGACAGTAAGTCAGTCTGCTCAAATAAAGAAGGCTTCACCAAGTTCCTATTTATAAAAAAAAAAAAGATAGCCTAATTATTCTGATGACACTGCAGTCTACAGCATTAAATGCAAATAAATACATTTTGTTCTTCCTTTGATTATGAACATAATTTGATTAATATGCTAGTGCTATCATATGCAGTAGTCCCCATTATAGGCTATATAGGCAAAAGCATACAGGCCTACCTGCACATTACTGTATATGACATCTTGACATGCCCTAGCCTACATGAACATTTATCTCCTGTTATTCAAACTCCAGCCGTTATTAATTCTGTGCGCTGTGTAATGATCAGACACCTGTTAGTGACAGCGATCTGACAGCGAAATTAACATAAAAAACAAAGACTAGCAATACGGTGGGTGATGGAGATAAGAGGACTCGTTTATGATTGTCAAAGTTATGGTATAATGACACTGCCGCTGTCATTTTAGTATACTACGTTCAAAGCTTTATTCGCCTGAGGCAGACCGCTTCGCGAGGACAATTGAAAGACGTGAACACTGCCTAGCAACAGCTGCACGCACTCATTTTGATTTTTTTCTTTTTCTTTTCTGGACATTTAGAAAGGGACATTGCAACTACAATTATTTTTCTTTCTTCCTCCAGACCCTTTGGTTAGCAAAATTGTCTTTTGGGGGATACTTGGTGGTCAGACTCGAGGACACTGACAGCAGCGTGTGCTTTGAAGTGGGACCAGGAAGTGCATGCTGTAATTCACTAACTTTTATCAGACTTATGATCATTGCCCCACGAGAAGAGCGCTTAGGAATGAACGTGCTACAGTAATTTAAGAGTTCCATTGAAGATGACCTTCGGTTGAGTTTGATTTAGGTAAGAAATCAAAAAGAAAAAAGAAAAAAAGGCTGATTCATGTAATTGAAATTAAACTGTAACTTTGAAAGTATATTGTACCGTTATTTTACGGACTGTGTGACAGTTAATGTTTCAAAGTGCAACGTTTTTTTTGCAACAAGTGTTTAAGGATGAAAAATAGTGGTTTTTGGGATGAGAGGAGCTTTTGGGGCAGCATGATATATTTTGGTTTTCACAGGAGATAAACATTTTTGTTTCTGTTTTTCTGAATTGGGTCAATGTCATGGCAAGACACAGATTAAGATTAAATACTTTATTGTCAATGTACACAAGGCAACTGACATTTGTTCTCTGCATTTGACCCATCCTAAGGAGCAGTGGGCAGCCACAGTGCGGCGCCCGGGGACCAACTCCAGTTGTAATGCCAGTACCTCTGGTCAAGGGCGATGGCAGGAGTATATACCTAGCATACATACATATTACATATACATATACATGTCTTTATTATGGTGTGGGGGAAACCGGAGGACCCGGAGGAAACCCACGCAAACACGGGGAGGACATGCAAACTCCACACAGAAAGGCCCCCCACCGGGGTTTGAACCCAGGACCTTCTTGCTGTGAGGCAACAGTGGCGCATTTCCTGCGAAGCCTGGCATGGATTGGAGCAATTTACATTTTCTAATCCTGTTATTTCATCCCATCGGCAGATTTTTTTCACTTATTTTTTCGAAAAATAAGAATATTTAAACTCAATAAATGCTGGAAACACACTGTGAAGATGGAGTTTGTTTTTGTTTGGGTTTTTTTGCGGCGCAGTCTAACCATTTCCTAAACAGGACTGATGTGAGGAGTTGAATTGAATTGAATTGAATTGAATTGAATTGAATTGAATTGAATTGAATTGAATTTAATTGAATTTAATTGAATTGAATTGAACTGAACTGAATTGAAATACTTTATTATCCCGTGGGGAAATTCGGTAAAGG
>OMKL01154625.1:0-20701 GCA_900302295.1 Parasudis fraserbrunneri | reverse complement strand
CATTCTGAACGGACCTGCACGTAGTGCTAGTGATGTTCCTATTGTGGATTCAAATAAAGTGTTTGAAATGTTAGTGTGTATTTGTGTGCCTGCATGCATGCACACATACGTGTCTGCAAGTGCAGGTGTATACAGTATGTGTCTGTGTAAATTCTGTATTTCTGTTAATATGATTCTTCAAAATCAGTTTGTCTTATCTAACATGATGGTACTTATTAAGTCCACAGTCTGTATGTCTGTCAGTCAGTCACTCTGTCCCTCTCCGACTGTATCTTGTTTCACCTACCCCGAGAGCACATTGGGTTGTGGCTTGGAGTCTCTTCAACCCTTGAGACACAGAGCAACATACTGGGCTGTAGCAAAGGGCCCTGATGATTTGGCACAGTGGGGGCCAAGAACTTTTGGGGTCAGATGTCATGGTCAAACTAAACACTGTCGTTTCCTCATTCTTGGTCACTGATGGCGACATCTTGTGCAGTGACACAGCTGTTAGATAGAAAGATGGACATGAAAGTGAAACTGATGGCAAAAGTGTTACACAAGCATGCTCATATTAAAGTACCAGTACATTTGTTTGAGATTTGGAAGGGAGCAGAGCTGAACATTTTTATTAATGGTTCCCCTTCTGTGCATTACTTTGTCAACACTCCATGGTCACACTGGTCATTGCACCTCATCCATACTCATTCAGCTACCAGTACATCCATTTTGTCTCTACAGGACAAAGTCGAGTTTACTTAAAGGATAAGGCCAGTGTAATTTCATGTTATTTATTTTATTAACATTCTTTTCATTATTAACATAGCCAAGGGAAAGACCAAAACCTACAATACATTTCTCGTGCTTAGAAGTAGGGATGGGTAAAAAAATAATAATAATAATCATTCACGGGGATCAAAGTCAACTTTTGTAATGTGGTTGTAATTTTTTTTTATATGCAGGTTATTGAGAACATCATTGGTGAAACTGTGTTGTGTCATTAAACCACACCTCCACTTGATCTTGTTCTGTTCCTGCCTGGCCTCTGGGCTGCATGCACTATAGACCTCTCACATGTGACCTCTCACTTTTATGTGCCATCTCACATTTTTACTATGGCAAAAATGAACAGTGTTTTCCTTTCCCTTTTACCAATAATTTTGTCCATTAAACTGCATTTGGGGTGAGAGATAAAGTGACATTTTACAGAAGGATTATATGTTTTGTTAACTAGCCAAATTTTAAGGGCCACATTGTTAACACTAATAAAACTAAATGACTGGATGTTGTAATTTCATTATGCTCCCGCAACAAGAATACACTGATGCTGGTAACGTCTGGTGACCGGAGCTGCAATGCTAAGCTACTTTTGGCTAGCAATTTCTCCTTTTCTTTTTTTTTTTTTTTTTTTTTTAATTTCTGCTTCGAAATTCAAAAAAGAGATGTCGATATTAGAAGACCTTGTTCAAGCTAAGAAGCCTGCATGAACCACAGACAAAGCGAATCGCTCCGATCTATTAATAACCCATTCATTTCCCTATAGCTGCAGGAGCTCCTGAAGAGACGGGGGAGCCGGAATTATGACACACATGAGAGGTTTATTGTGTTGTTATACTTCCTTGGCTCAGTAGCTGGCTGGAAATTTGTCATGTGTGGGATATGTGGACCAGAGTTGTTCTACTGTGGCACCATGTCCATAAGGCTGACTCATAAAAAAAAATCATAAGCAACAAGTGAGGATGACGGACCTAGCTAGTCAAATTAGCAGAGCATGATGAGAGCAAGCTCCATGAGAGCCGCAGTGAGAATAATTTTTCTTTTTTACCCGTTATCTATTCTAGCCTTGGTAAATGCTTATGCAAACTTATGCACATCCCTACTTACAAGTATGGTCCATCTAGCCAACACCAATTGTAGTCCATTGTCCATAAGTTATAGAACTCCATTGTAAAAAAAATAAAAAAATAATCATAATAATCATTAAAAAAAAGTGTTATAACAATGTCTCAGAGCCGCACCGTTCCTTTGGTCAGCATAATTCATTGTTGTGATGAACATGGACATTGTACTTTTTCCTTTACTCAGGTGTAATGCGCATGCTTGAGGACTAATGCCGATAGACTGATAGAGCTTGTTGCCTTTTGAAGTACATTTTGTAATAACTACAATGCCCTTGTTTTTCATGATAATACATTACGATATTTAAAAGTGGAATTTTTTGCGCGCTGTATTTAACGGTTTTCGCATATAATGGGAATGTATGGCTTCCTTGTTGAAAGCTCTTAAGGGTAGGAGAGAGTAGGAAGAGTATTGACAGTAGAAGAAATGGATTGTAGGTTTTGGCCTTTTCATACTGTCGGCTAAGTTGACTTTACAATAAGAAAAAAATTAAATTACACTGGCCTTATCCTTTAAACCAGCACTATGTGACATTTAACTTTGAATGGTGGCAACCTGTAAGAGGAAACTGTTGTTACAGGATATGAGAGAATGGCAAAAACAAAAGTAATTTCTTCATGCATGGTGACTGTGTGTTGTTTATATGTGTCGTACACATTTATGCTCTAGAAATGTGACTGTACAGCTTTTTACACAGCCCTGTGAAAGTTAAAGGAAGTGGAAAGAGGGTCTAAAGTGTTTATTGTAGGGTAGTAATGCTTACAAATAATGTAACTTAAAGCTGCACAGTGTCGTTTTCAGAAGAATGTCTTTTTAATTATCTATATTAGTTTCTAATCTCAGCTATAAAAAAAAATACCACATCAAGAACCAAAATAGTCAAAACAACAGGCAGAATACACAAACGTAATTACAGACTCATGATTACCTGACTCAAATTATTTCAACTGCCATAGTTTTTGTGTTTTTGCGATTTCCACAAAGTTATTTCCCCTAACCCTAACCCATTTCTTTTAAAAGTAATTTGTAGCAGCCATAACATGGGTATCAATGTGGTTCTTCTGGTCTTCCTATCCCAGGCTAATCTCAATAGGGCGACATGAATAAGGCTAATAAAATAGGATTTAACTGATAGTTCACTTTCAGAATTAGTGGTAAACAGATAGAAAATGGGAACTTTAGTCAAGCGGATTGTCCTTTACTGAATGTGTTATGCTGGACTGATTCCCCTGCACTGACACATCAGGTCTGAGCCTTAAGTAACCGATGGTAAAAATTGGTGAAAAAAAAGTTCATCATTCATTCTTAGGTACCTAATCATTATTACTGTGTTACCCAAAATACAGAAACTGACATGTAGGTATCGGTTACATGGTAAAAGTAATGGGAGCTCTAGCTGTGCTGCTATTGTGTCTCGGCTCGAGTTCATATCATCAGACTACACTGAACGTCTTTAAGTGAAGCCAAATATATAACATCTTTTTTAAAGACAAAGACAAAAACAAAAACACGCTCACGCCGTTCTGCTCACCTGTTATCTGGAGGGGGTGAATCAGTGTTGTCCTGACCTGTTACAGAACGTGTTTGACACTGGAGACTACTTCTGTAATTTGGATCACCTTTACTGTAACAAGGAAGTACATGGCTTCCTTTTTGAGAGAGTAGAGTAGACAGTCCACCCACCTCACCTAAGAATGGTTTTCTTTATCAAGACAGCAGGAATGAGAGGAACTTAGGAGAGTCATTAAGGGGAAGGTTTAGGACGTTGAGAAGCTCTTACTAACCAAGTCCCATTTTATGACATTCCAAATACTATTTTCTTGTTTCTGAACCTTCCCTAAGAATATGTTTCTCACTGTGTACTGTGCGTGGAATTTAACACTGCAATCACACACTGCTATTCCAGTTTAGCGAGAAAGACTGCCGCAAGTAAGATATAGTGGCATCATAGATCATATCTTCATTGAAGTAAAAGTAAAAGTGGCAAGTGTATACAACAGTATATAACAGAAAATGGAATGAGATATGAGATATGAGAGAATGGAATGAGATAAGTAAAATATAACACTATATACATGTATGACAATGAGGATTTGTGTGTGAAAGTAAAAGTGTCAAGTGTATACTACAGTATTGCACATTTGGTATGTAGCAGTCCAGGTTCAATAGCAGCAGTCTATTGGTTGCATTTTTACGTAAACAGTGCAGACAGCAGGGAAGCAGATATGCAGAGTGGAATGTTTAGGTTTTTGAGTTGAGAAGCCTGAGAGGCCTGGAGGTAAAATCTGTCCTTAAGTCTGGTGATACATGCAGCCATGCTCCTGTATCGTCTGCCAGACGGTAACAAGGAGAACAGTCTGTGTGCTCCGCGGGCACCGCTGATGAAAGATATCTTGGATGGCCGGGAGTCTGTTTCCGGTGCTGTGCCGCCGCCTGTAGTCATTTGAGGCTGTGGGCAGAACAGTTCCCAGACCAGGCCATGATGCAGCCCGTCAGCGAGATCTTGATGGTGCACCTGTAGAAGTTTGTGACATGCCAAACGTCCTCAGTCTCCTCAGGAAATAAAGCCGCTGGCGAGCTTTCTTGACCACTGTGTCCCTATGTAGTGTCCTGGTGAGGTCCTCTGTGATGTGCACACCGAGGAACTTTCAACACACCCTTTCAACTTCAGCATAACCGATGTGGATGGGGAGGTGTCCACCCCCCTGCTGTCTCCTGTAGTCCACGATCATCTCTTTAGTTTTACTGATGTTGAGAGAGAGGTTGTTGTCCTGGCACCGTCAGATCCGTGCCCTCACCTCCTCTCCATAGGCCGTCGCATCGTTGTTCTAGGTGGCCGGGGATGGTCGTGTCGTCAGCAAACTTGATGATGACATCGGAGCTGTGATTGGCAGCACAGTCGTAGGTGAACGGGGGTACAGGAGAGGGCTGAGCACACAGCCCTGTGGTGCACATGTGTTGAGGGTCAGCGAGGAGAAGGTGTGGCTGCCGATTCTCACCACCTGGGGCCTAACCATCAGGATGTCAAACATCCAGTTGCAGATTGAGGTCTCCAGTCCAAGATCAGCGAGGTTAGAGACGAGTTTTGAGGGAATGATGGTGTTGAATGTCGAGCTGTAATCAACGAAGAACATTCTCACATGTGTATTCCCTTTGTCCAGGTGGGTGAGCGCAGTGTGTGTTGCCAGGGCGATGGCGTCATCCGTGGCCCTGTTTGGTCTGTATGCAAACTGAAGGGGGTCCAAGGTGTCAGGAAGAGAGGAACAAATGTGGGTTTTGACTAGTCGCTCGAAGCACTTCATGATGACTGATGTCAGTGCGACAGGGCGGTAGTCGTTTCAGCAGGAGGCCACTGGTTTCTTGGAGACAGGAATGATGGTGGATGCCTTGAAGGGGGTGGGGACCAGACTGACTCAGGGAGAGGCTGAAGATGTTGGTGAACACCTCTGCCAGTTGATCAGCACACACCCTGAGAGCCTGGCCTGGGATACCGTCCGGCCCAGGAGCTTTTCGGGGGTTGACTCTTTTAAAGGACCGTCTCATGTCGGCCATTTCGAGGGTCAGTGCGGTAGCCTCCCCGCCCACATGTGGACTTGTGGCGGGTGCTGTGTAGACCGCATTGAACCGAGCGTAAAAGGTGTTGAGCTGGGAGCTATGCAGTGGGCTGAACAGTGTCCCTGTTTTCCCTTTGTAGTCTGTGATGCAGCATAATCCACTCCACATGCGTCTGGGGTCAGAGCTGTACTGTAGTAGCCTCAAAGCAGTCCTGTAAGACTACATCAGCCTCTTTGTTCCATTTGTAAGTGACCCTGGAAACCGGTTTTTCGTGTTTCCATTTCTGCCTACAGTATATGCAGGCAACTGTAGGATGGAGCAGTGATCTGCCTTTCCAAAAGCAGACAGGGGAGGGCTTTATAGCCGTCTCTGAATGGAGTGTAACAGTGATCCAGGCTCTGCTCTCCCCTGCTAGGAAAAGTGATATGTTGGTAGCATTTTGGTTGAACCTTCTTCATGTTGGCTCTGTTAAAAAGAGCATAGTGGGGATAGAGATGGGTTGCTATTACTGGCAACACCTCAGGCTGTACCAAGAGAGGTTTGGAAAGATTCACAGGTAAGTAAGTTATTATAAAGTTGTATATTATAATATGTACAGCTATAATTTTATATATGTCGCTATATAGCAACTTTTTATACTGTGAATTTCTCCATGTGTCCTGCTTTCTCCTTGTGTCCTGTGCACTGTGCTTGTTCATCGTCTGTGCTCAGATGTCTCCTGTAAGATGTTGTTCTGTCAACTGTTCTGTGTAAGTTCATGTTCCTGGTGTTCCTTCGTGTTTTCCTTTATTCCTCCTGTTTTTCCTGGAATTGTATTAGTTTTGTTTGGTCGTCAGCATGGCTTCTGTCCTAAGTGTCTGTTTTTGTATCCTGTCTGCCATTAAACACCCTTGGAACCTCCCACTGCCTTATCGTCCAGCAATTGGGTCTCACTCCTACACAACCCTGACACAAAATTAGTCTCCCGTTGTCTAAAGCGCCACACTTTATACTTGATGACATCACAAGTTTCAGTCTTATTTGTCTGGTTTCTGGCTTTGGGAGAGTAGCTCATGTTCACAAATGTTGATTGAACATTCTGCCAATATGGGTGGATTTCCCCATTAAAGGTAGACTCTGTAATGTCATCAAACAGCAACCTCTAGGCAAAGGAGCCCTGGTACTGCACTTTGTTTAGATTTTTTGTTTTGGTCTGTGTGAGTTGGAGTTGAGGAGGGATGTGGGGTGTGTTGCAATTGCCAAGGGAGGTCTGGAGAAAGTTGCAGTATAATAAGTTACTATATAGCTACATATGTATTACATTATAACTATATATATTTGACACCTTATTAAAGCTGACAAGGAGAAGAAGTGCCTCTCTGCCCACTTCCTCTTATTCAAAAGGGAAGGTTGGGGAATATCACATGTTGAATGTCGAATGTTCTTTGCAGCTCTGAAGAAGTGTACACAACAAGGAGCAATATTCCACTCCTGAACGCCATCCCCTCTCTAACAAAACCAACTCACTTATTTCTGTATATTTGGGGAAATTGCAATAGGAGATAAACAGGTTTATGAAATGGATCTGTAAAGTCTTCCCATCACATCTTAATGTGTTTTACTTGATTGTTTCACAGACTATACAGATCATGACTGGGCTCTTCAGCGTTGCCCCTGCCACTATCATGAGCAGCTTCGCTGTCATGTGGCGATGGTGGTTTAGGGAGCTGGAGGCTCCATGTTGGTTTGGTGGTGTGGTAAGCATCATCATGTTATTGTACTGTCACATTGCCCTCATTATCCTCTCACCTATAATAAAAAAAAAGTTGTGATCTTGCCCACTCATTGGTTTGCAAAATCCTGCCTGCCCGTCAGTTTATCATAGGTGGCATTGCATGTTTCTAACCAAAAAGTTCCCCAGTCCATGCTTGGTGAGTCCCTCAGTACATCTGAAAACATCACCAAGACAGTTATTCTGTAGACCAGTAGAAAAATGTTTATTACAATTAGTACACACACACACACACACACACACACACACTCTGTAGGAGCCATTTATGTTTATTGTTGGCATGTCATATTATTTTGTTTAGATATATTTTGCAGTATTATTTTGGACACTTGGTGGCGATCATTAGATGCACATGGTTGTGTATTTAAGGGCGTAGGTGACAGGAAATGGTCGGCACAGGTAGGGGGAGCACATACAGTTCTCACCAGACCAGGAACAGACCAGGAACAGACCAGCACCAAACCAACATGCTACAACTTGCCACAATATGATTGGAAACATACCGGGTAGGTTAAAATCTTTGTACAACTGCTTGATGCAATAAACAACAAACTAAACTGCAAATAATGCCTGGGAAATCTATATTTGGTCTGCGTAAGATTTCACCCCTATCTGTGTACTAATGGCAAATGGAAAAGGACATTGGAAAAGAGAAAACATTGCCATTACAACTGTATTCAATCCAAGGTCCTCCTACTGGTGTTCAAGTCTCTCCATGGATGCCCCCTCCCTACCTCAGCAACCTCCTCCATCCTTATATACCCTCCCTACCTTATCAACCTCCTCCATCCTTATATACCCTCCCTACCTTATCAACCTCCTCCATCCTTATATACCATGGAATACGTGCTAGTAGTATAGTTGATGCAATGCCATTAGCTTACTCACCAAGTCCCGTGGTTGGAGTTCTGGCCCTGTTCTGAGCAAACCAGGAAGCTTCAGACAGGCAGTAAACAGGGTCATGAGACAAAAAAGTATGAACCCACACTATCATATGCAGGCAAAACGTAACCATCTACAACAGAAAACCGCGGGCTTTGGGCAATTCCTATACTTCAGAGAGACGCACTGTATTGGAACTAGTCCCAGTGCAACATAGTTACTACACGCTAGGGCTTATTCCAACATTAATCAAGCATATAGTCATCTCACATAATGCAAAGACAGCACACCGATGGACATTAGACGATACAATGAACGTAATATAACATGTAGGCTGTGCACACCAAATAAAACAAACAAAAAAAGCACTTAAGTTATTTGCATGTAAGTGTCCCAAAGCTCAGTCTTTTTGACCCCGTGTTCAGGAAGGTGCCTTTGTTGAGTCGGTGGAACGGTCTCTGGGAAGAGGCAGTTGTGGTGGTGGGAGCTGACCCGTTTGCTATCTGTCTGAAGCTTCCTGGTTTGCTCAGAACCGGGCCAGAACTCCGACCACGGGACTCGATGAGTAAGCTAATGGCATTGCATCAACTATACTACTAACATGTATTTCATACCACTTACTGTCCAAACAGCCGAACTATCCCTTTAATGCTAATGTTATCACAACATCTATGTCATCATTTCCAGCATTTCCAATGTAATCACATGGCAGTGAGTAATTACTGTAAGAAGGTTGGATATGAGATAGTTCATGATGTTCTGTACACGCTTCTAGCTACATTGACTTTTACTGTTTCTCCGTTTATGCAGAGCTGCTATAAGAAAATTAAGATATAATAGCAGAGCTGTGTTCATGGATGCTAAATGTCATGCCTTAACATCATTTTACATTTAATCAGAAACAGACACATCTTTATTTTGCAGGTGCTGAATTGACAAAATTTGACCCATTTTTGTATTTACAGTCATGCTGTAAACAGTCATCCTAAAAGATAATTTGAAGGTCCCATATCATGAAAAATCGCTTGGTGTGGATTTGGCAAATGTTATGCAGGCGCTGGGAGAAAATGACATAGGTTCTCCTTGCCGTTTAGCCAAGGTTGTTACCTGAAAAAAGTCTTCAGGTTAAACAAGCCAACTGAATGTAGTTCCAGTGAATGTAGGACAGGAAGAATTGACAAGAAATGCCATCTAATCTGACTTTTCCATGGCTTTTGTCTCACAGATCCATCGGTATTTAGTCGAGCACAGTGCCACATTCCAGTTAGCTAGAGGAGGATTGTTATTGGTGGTTACACATTCATTCTCTCTACCCGAAGATCTTGTTCCCCAGTACCTGGGGGAAAACACCACAATCAGGCATGAAAATAAACATGTCAACATATGATTAATGATAGTGAGTATATTGTGCACAAACCAAACTGCAAAAGACTGCATGCGAGCAGACCACTTACATCACACCCAGTTTGCTTCCATCCACCCAGACCCACTGATCAGTGCCACGTGTGATATGTAAGCCAATCCAGTAGACTTTCCGTTTGTAACTGTACGACAGAATACGCCTGTTGATGAATTCCTGATGACAAAATAATTGCATGTTTAGATATTCACACAGTTAACAGTAAGAGACACCAAAAGAAACATTCAGTAGACCCAGGAGTGTCCTTGTTGATATAGAAAAATATATGTTTACTGTACACAGGGCAACAAACAATCTTATACAACATGGTACCTCTTCGAAACACTTGGGGCACAGAATACATGCAATGTTTTTCAACCCAGAAGGGTCCGAAGGGCCTCGGGGCACAGCCTGAGAGAGAATTTTCAGTATGTGTTTGCTGTTACAATGTGTACATGTTTGAATTCCTGACATAATTGTCTGTTTGTGTGGCCTGTCCTTCAACACTCACTTGGGCTGTAGTCAAAACTCTCCAAGTTTCCTACCTGTTCTTCTTGGCTACCTATGACAGCTAAATCTGAATTCTTCACTTTGCAGTCCTCTTGGCTTTTTAACCAGGTCTTCTCCAGGTAGTAAGGAGGGAACCAGTAGCAACTGGACTGGTACAGCACCCAGCCATCTGGACAAGGTTTACACGTTCTCTCTGTGACAAGAGAGAAGTAGAGAAATAAACTATAATATGATATTCTGGGACAGACACATACGGAACTGATGCTTTGGCATGCTGGCCATTATAGTGGATGAGGAAGCATACCTTGAGTAGGCCTATTTTCATGTCCTTTTGGGCAGTAGGCCTGGACGGGAAAATTATCAAAATGAAATATAAACCCAAGCATCCAGTTGAGATCGTCTTTTTCCCGAGTGAGATTTTCCATCAGTCTCTTACAGTTCATCCGTTCACTTTCTTTCAGGCTCTTCAAGTTGCTGTAATCGTCCTGCAGTGTTTGGCTGGCTGAGCTGAAGTTTTTGATGAGGGTCAGTAGGTTGTGATTGGCGATGAGTTGGGATGTGTGGTTGTCCCTTAGCTGCCTCAGGTCACCTGACAACTTTGCATTGAGCTCAGAAACACTCTTAACTGCAGAAAGTTGGAAAAAGAAAAAGTCTCAGTTTGCGTCATCTCACCAAAACACAGATGTCAACTTTCAGTTCCTCAAAGAAATAGAGTGAAATACTTACAGTACTACCATCAGCACATTTCTTTAATTATATAAATATATGCACTCATTAATAAATACATACTCACTGTAACAAAGGGCTATGATGATTGACCCTAAAAATAAACACATAACCCCCACCACACCCACGGCAGCCAGTCGAAGAGGATGGGATGGTGGCTTCTTTTCTGATAGGAATAATAACATGAAAAATCTGAACAACAACATCATTTTGGCCCCTAACATTAACCCTAATGATTCATAAAAAGATAATAGATAAATGTATATTTTGAGGTGTGATATATGATTTTGATTTCATTTGATTTTATTTCAGTGTTGTACAAACACTACATGTAATCGTTGCAATGGTGTACATAGTAATCATCAACACTGTTTTACAAACTCTATTTTATATAAACAGAACATTCTGCCTTTTTTCACCAAGCCTTACAAATAAAATGTGCCAAAAAGAAAGTAACTTTCCTAAAACATAATTCATGATCATCTGACATGAACAGAAATAGAATGTCATTTTACTAAAAAGTACAGTTCTTATTGCATCATATAAATCACATATGATATGTGAGGCACTGTATCATGATCACATGTAATGATGTGCGAACATAAAGTTTCACATATCGTGTATTTATGGAAATCACATGTGAGGCGTAACAAAAACACATTGGAAAAACATGTCATTTTCACATATGAAATTCCTGTGGCTTTTCTGTAAGGCTATATACACACTTGCATTATCTAAAACGTCTATACGGTGCAATTGATTTACCAAACCGATTAATTTACTAAATTATCACGAGCTTAGCAGCATCTCTAATTTTTTACCTTCTGTGGTGGCGGGATTTTGATTTGGTACATTTACTTCAACGTATATGACTTCTTCCTTATGCTCTGGAAAAAGAAAGAAATATCTTTACAATTCATTTCAAATATTAACTTTTATTGTTGTTTATTTAAGAATTCAAAATCCTAAATTAAGAATAGGAAATAGTTTCTTGTCTTAAAACAGCCTGTTCTATACATGTTAGATAATGACGTTTTTTTGTTTTAGTTTTTTTGTCGTCAGTCTTTCTAAAGCACTTGGAAATAGAGAGAAGACAAGACTCACCTTTTGCCACAGAAATGTTAGGTTTTTTTCTGAAAAAAACTGTCGAGTAATTGAGGTCATCCTCCATTCCTCACACTTAAAAGTGTATTGTGCCACATATTCATCTACTACATGCTCACATAACCTGTGGTGTAGTCAAGCTTATGGAGTGTTTCCCCTTTTTCTCACCCTAGCAGCCTACTGGTATTGTACCTCATCAATTACAGTACCACTCTGCCTCCCCCAAAGCTATTTAAAACCTCAGTACTGTGCTGTGGCTTAAAAGTGATGCAAAAATGGTCTTTGACATGCAGTATACTTCTGCTTTTGCTAATGTTAATATTACTATCTTTGAACACAATCCTCATGCAGGCTGGAAGCAAGCACCACTCTGTTTTTCTGAGTAGTTGGTGGTGGTTTGACCTAGTGTAGAAAAAGAGTACACTCATTTTTTGCAAATACAAAGTCTAATTTGGTAGACAAAGAATCTGATTTATGTCTCACAAATCAGAGTTTTTATCTGGAAAAAATGAATGTGGAACGTTTTTACTTTTAGATAACATTTTTTGCATTCTTCATTGAAACCAAGAGGTATTACCACTGGTGGTAAGCTTGCAGCTAGCTGTGTCCAGTGGTTTCAGTGAGGAATGCTAATAATGCTAACATGCCATTTTTGGGAAACTACAGTAGGCTACTGTCTAACCTTTTTGTGTGTCTGTTGCAGAAAAATAGCCCACTAAAATGTCAAAGTTTTCCAGCTCTTCTTGCAATTCCAGTCTACAGTCTGACCATTATTTAAGCTATAGTTTCTTTTCAAATGTCTTGAACCGAACTCTGTATGTATGACTGTCTCACTGATAATCTTAACAAGCTATGATATCTTGCTGACAACCTTTCATTGAGCATTGAACATAAATGTGTCTTTAATCAGTCTTATAGAATCAGTTTTAGTCTTTAATCACTTTTATAGAATTTGTCAAATTCAGCTTTGTAATGTACAAACACTTTAATTTACCGTACCTTCGCCATGCTGGTGTTGTATTAAATATGGATCATTGCCAAGGTCCATTGTACACATAAGAAATCAATATAATAGATATTACTGTTCAATCTAGCTAACTAACAGTTTCGATATTAGGCATGTTACGATTCTATTTTACACCTATCCTGTCTGTATTTTAGTTTACTTGTCTCTGTTTGAACAGGTTATCTATCAAGAAAAGCCCCAGGATATGTTTTAATTTGTTTTTATGTGATTTATCCATACTCTGGTTGTTTAAAAGTGTGAAATAACATTTTATATATCTGGAAGTGATCCATATTTCACACTAAATACTTGGTATCTCATGAACTGTGTCCAATGGGCGGTTAAAAGGGAATGCCACCCATTTTAATAATTCACATATGTTCTTCCTGTGCCCCAGGACAGTTCAGTCAGTATTTGTGAACATGCACCACGCTCTCCTAAAGCTAGAAATCAGAGAGAGAGAACTCTCCAAGTGGTGATGTAACTGGAATGTAAACTTTAATATGACACTGGCATTGATGCTGCATCTGAGAGCATGGTTTAAATCGTTCAATGGTATAATGATCGAATCTTGAAAGGCAGCAGGCCTGTTGCATGCAGTGCTGAAAGATGGTCACCAGAGGGTGATAGTGAGATCCAAACAGAAAGGAGATGGTCAACAGCCACACGTAAGGAAATTATTGTACATTCCTTTGTTGCGTTAATTTTCATTCTATTTACTTTACTTTTCTGTATACAGGAAGGCAATAGCTTGGGTTTGACTGGTCCTAACAACTGCTATAAATGAGGGGAGGGAAGTCAGGACCCAGAATGGGTTGAGGCCCTGTCTGTTTTGGGGTAGCCTGTGTTTTAATGTAACTGGGTCCCAGAGAGCGAAGAGTTTACTTCATTCAGGAAGTTCCCTTTTTTTCTATCCAAATCTGCATTTGCTCCTCTGCAGCCTTCTCAAGCTCCTTCACATTACTGAATACCTGATCAACGTTTTTATTTATTTTTATTTATCAGTGATGTAATCCAATATACAGCAACGTATCAGAGAGATAACACTAACTACCCCATGACAGCAAAAGATCCTATGATGGAAGAGACATAGAGTGGGGAGGATCCTATGATGGAGGAGAACGTGAGGAGGATCTCCCGAGTAGAGGTAGAATCCTGGATAACACATTGGTCTCCATTCCCAGGGGGCTCTGTCCCCACTCTCACCAGACATACAAGTGACAGAAATAAAGGAAAGCAACAGTTGTGATTGGAGGATCAAGAAAAGAGGGCGGGGTTTGAGATAGGTCAATTGGCTACCTCCCAAATAAAAGCATCACAAAAGGGGCTTGGGCCGCAGCACCTGTAAAAGTGCAACGTTGGAAAAAGAATAATAGGGGTCACAAAGTCCCTAGAGAGGTCACCAACCAGGGCTCAAGGGGACCTTAGGGCCCACTTAGATATTAAACAAAGTATCTGAGTTATAACACCAGGGCCAGCCCTGCTACATTTGGTGTTCGAGGCGAGATTTCAGACTGCACCCCCCCCCCTCTTCTGATCTACAATACAATATAATGACCAGACATACAAATGATAGAAATAAAGGATGAGGATCTGTCATTGGGTGATATGTGGGAGGAAGAAGATGCATAATATTGGGTATTAAAACTTGCAAAAAAAATTAAAAAAAAAAAAAAAAAAAAAAAAAAAAAAAAAAACAGAAAAAAAAACACGAAACCAACAAAAAATCCCTCTGGGAATGTTCTCTTTTTCACATCCAGTGTTTTGCCAAAAGTCAATGAAGGAAAGAACAAAGGAATGCCACAGCTACCTGAGATGAAATGACACTCCCACAGAAAGCTCTGACAAGTTTAGCCACTGTGTCTGTCTGAAAGCTCATACTGATAGATAGGCACGCTATGTTAAACGTTTGTGCACATTCGGGGGGCAGGGAGCTTCGGTGGACATTAGACGAACAGGTAAAAAAAAAAACATGTTTATTGTGTAGTGAAGTGCATACAAATCCGTCGGTGGTCTGGAAGAAAACGCATGTCTGGTAATTATTCATCATTGCTGAGAATGAACTGTTAAGGCAGTCGGCGCAATCTGAGTCAATCAAGCGACCAATAGAGAAGAAGTGTTTCTACCCAAATGCTCTTAAAGTAACGCACCTAATTTTCCAACATTATTGATGTACTGTATTAACTAAATTGACCAACAAAATATTGCTCAGACTGATCACAATCCTTTATCAAGTGTGCCGCACCAGCACGGTTTGTTGCCCCCTGGTCTGCGTGTGCTCCCGGCAACGCCCGTAAAGGAGGAACCCATCCATCTACGCCTCCTACCCAAAACACGTAAGAACGGATGCACAGAAACCCATCGGCGCGTTAAACTCGGGTCCGTGACGCGGTCGAGGATGGGAGAGTCGTGCGAAAAAGGTTAATCTCTTATTTTCACCGTACCGACGGAGAACTCGGCGTGACCTTTTTTCGCGGCTTACCCGGACCGCGTACCTATAGGTAAGGGGTGGTACGGGCTTTCAGACACGCTAGTATCCACTCTGTCGCCCGGCACCCGCGCCGGCAACCACCCTCCCGAGTAGAGTTTAGGGGTTTGATGTGAATGCTTTCTATAGAGACGCCCCCCAGGGCAGTGCCTCGCTGTTTTGTGGGTGATACACCATAGCAAGTATTACGCACTCATAAGGTTTTTCATATGATTTTATTTATTATTTGATCTGTTCTATCTTTATCCAGTATGTTACACAGAAGAAAAAAAAAAAAGGCGAAACACACGTGGTTAGACTATGCATTATGATTGATTATTATTATTATTATTACCTAGCACTTTTTTTGTTTTATACACTACCAAGTTGAGACAAAAAGGTCGAGAATAAATATAACTATGAAAATCTTTTTCCTGTATTTATGTCACCTAGGTAGATGTTATCTCAGTTTTCATTCCTGTTAAGCATATGGACAAAGAACAGAAGAAACGTGATATTATTAATATTATTATTATTATTATAGCTGTTGGGTTTGCCGCCTTACTTTCATTTGAATGTAACAGTCACACCACAGGATTCTAACATCTGAAAGGAGTGGGGTTGTGCTTGCAGTTTATTTTTTAAAGAATGCTAAAGAATATAAAAGAGAATTCAAAATATCAGTTAAAAAAAAAAAAAAAAAAAAAAAAAAAAAAAAAAAAAAAAAAAAAAAAAAAAAAAAGATGGCAATACACTACAGTACATGTGCAGTTGGAGCCTTAAGTGGAACATTGTTTTTGAGATCATGAAGGAATGCCACTTTGCAATAAACCCTGTGGCTGATAAGAGAATCCCAAGTGTCTTGTGCCTCATCTGTCGGTCTGATCATCAGGGAAAGCTGTGGACCTGGACAGAAAAAAAAAAAGAAAAAAACTTTTTGAGTTGTTTCGCATAGTCTAGAAGTACAGGGTGCATAAACTATGCGAATACCAATACTCTAGTGCCAGTACACCAGTACCGGTACACTCGTACCAGTATGTCAGTACCAGTGCGCTAGTGTGTGCGGACAGAAAAATCGAGCGCTGTGTGGACGTGCCTATTTGGACGTATTCTGAGGTCTGCTATTGCATCATTTTAGCCGACCCCAGCGGAGTCCAGTCTGTGCTATGATTTAGCCGTTAAGGTGCCATTAGTACGAGTTCCGATCGCTTGGGAAGAGGACTGTACAGACTGGGTAACAAACAACTGCGTGGAATAAGTTGCTAATTGAATGGTTGAATCTACACCGGTCCTCACTGTTGGCAGTCAACGAGGACTGCGGACCATAATATTACCATGTAACTGCGGTTGAGTCTACTCTGTCCTTACTCATAGCACCTTTTAATAATTATAATTTTGCTCAAGTCTGTAAATCTGCTGTGTTTTATCCTGGCTTCCAGAGTGGCTTAGGTGGTTAACGTGTCAGTGACAATAGACCCTGTATACAGACACTGAGAACAAATGATTTCTGCTACAATTAAGGCTCCAAGCCACAAAATACAGTAAATACAATTTTAAAAGCTCAGTCAATCAACTAAAGATTAAAAACACTTAACCATTGTTATATCTTATTTTTGGTGGTGGGTGTATTTAAATCACTGATTGGGCCTTTAATGCTGCAGTTTAAGGGGCTATTTTCTTGAACACAAAGCATGCCTAAGTATAGAAGAAGTGGTATTTGAAACCCTCCATTGATTTCCGCTCAGAGTACAGAGTCTGTCCTCATCCCATCTCCAGGGAAACCAACCCCATGAGTTTGAATGAACAAGGCTCCTCTTCCTGAGTTGTCATCTTTTAAGCTCGGCCTTGCCAGCCAGCAAGTCTCTGTAGGACCACTGTTCTATGGCTCCGTAGCTAGCGATAGTTCACTCTGGCCTGTAGGATTGTGTTCTGTTCACACACCAGGGTTGGGAATGGGATCAATTCACGTTCGATTCGAACAATTCAAAATTGAAACAGAAATTGGCGTTTAGTTTTGTCAATAGGTTGGATAGTAAAATGTTTTTGTACCTGAAGTTTTTCAGTGTTTGAATTTTGAAATAAAATCCACTTCCTGAATTCATTGAATCGAAAATGAATTGATCCCAACCCTGACACGCACGCAAACACGCACACGCACACACACACACTCACACACACACACTCACACACACACACATTTACACACACACACACACACACACACACCTACCTTGTGACTTCTCTTTCCAGCACAGTTGGGGTAGATAAGTTTACTTGTAATTCAATCATGTCAGAATTTAACGTTAGGCCATTCATTCTCAATCACTTCTTTCTAGACTGAATGTAAGAACCTCTCACGTGGAGAGCTGCTTATCTGCTTCCTAGCACAAAGAGGATTAATTAAGAAGGGGAATTAAAATGTCCAAATTTTGAGGTAAAAACCCCCCGAAAAACAAAAAGACTTGAATTGTAAGTGAAATGAACCCAACTCGGAAGAGAATGAATTAAGTAAAGATTCTTAATAAATGGTTACATTCTTAATAAAATCCTCTTCCCTAGTTTGAAGGGAATGGTAAAACTGTGGTGGAGAGGAACCTTTTACTTTTAATTTACTGAAGAATTTTCACTAATGTACTGTACATGAGTAAAATTTTGAGGTACATGTACTTAGTTACTTTCATTTTAGGGAATTTAGTATTTTTACTCCACTATATTACATTTCAAAGGGAATATTGTACTTTTTACTCTACAACATTTGTCTGAACCCATCAGTCACTAGTTAATGTGAAGAAAAAGATTTAGCATAGAAAACATGGCAAAGATCGATGGAAGATAATGTACTCTCAATGTTGAAACTTCCAACCTCAAGAGGATGTAATCGGAGGCAGTGTAACTGGACCACTTTAACATAACCTTTTAGATGGATCAAGGATTACAATTCTATCTGGGTAGTTCCACCTTTATGTAAGTGAAGGGAACAGTGTTGTAAAGTCAACTGAACTCGGCTTCTCTCTCCAGCCCCGCGGAGTCCCGAGCGACACACAGACGCACAGTCAGTGCTCTGGGCTCCGAGCCAGAGGACGCCTGCCGGCTTCTCTCTCTCTGTGGAGAATTTGATCTGCCAGCCGGGAGCAGTCCTCCTCTGGTCACTGCTATTTATGGCCAACACATGCTTTTGTGTCTTGTCATCGTCGTCCACAAATGGCAAAACTGGACAGGGTTCGGGGAGGGGAGAAAGAGAGCGAGAGAGAGAGGGGGAGAGCGAGCGAGCGGTAGAACGGGGAAGCCCAGCGGGGAAAACTAGTCAAGGAAACTGGAAAGATACAGGGTTGCTCCAGTCACTTACTGCTTTAAAACCCCAGATTCTTCTCTCGTTGTTTTACACGTTGACTAGAGGTTAATGATATTAAAGGTTGGTTTCTTAATGGCATATAAAGACTTGCCCAGGGGCAAGCCACTCGCAATGTGGTGCCAAAATACCAGTTGTTTTCCAAGCTTCCATGTGATTGTGTTTGTGTTTTTCCATACTTCTAGACCTGGAAGTTGTCAGAATTATTTTCTAGATCTGCATAGGACCCCTGAAGGTAGTTTAAGAAGTCAGAGACGGTCTAATAGTGAGACTTCTCTAAACAGACTACAGTTAAAACCGCAGTGAAATAGAAAGAGAGCGTTTCCTCTAGTTTCTTGTGGCATGTCGTGGTTCACAAATGGCAGAGCCCCTATGGAGGGAAGGAGGGAGCTGAGAAGGGAACAGGAAACCAGGGGGAGGAGAAGCCCAGTGGAAGAGCCAAGCTGACTAGGAAGATAAACTGTTAACCGCAGTTGAAATACAGAGAGGCTTCAGGACGACAACTCGATCCTTTCAATGAACTTTATTCTGCCAACAGGTTTAGGAAGAAAGGGGGAGGTAACTCTTTATTTGCCAAGGACATTTACATATACAGTACCAGGAATATATCCCCTGCATTTAACCCATCCTAGCTATATTTAGGAGCAGTGGGCAGCCACAGTTCAGTGCCCGGGGACCGACTCCAGTTGAAATGCTGTTAACTGTGGTTAACAGTTTACCTTGGTCAAGGGCGATGGCAGGAGTGTGAACCCAGCATGCATGTATTTTGGTGTGGGAGGAAACCGGAGTACCCGGAGGAAACCCACGCGAACATGAGAAAATGCAAAATCAACACAGAAAGGTCGCCAGGGTTCGAACCCAGGACTTTCTTGCTGTGAGGCAAATAACCATTTTAGCCCTGAAATGCATATAGGTATACTAAAGTTCTAACCAATTTACCTCTGAATGCATATAGGTATAGTAAAGTTGTAACCAATTTACCTCTGAAATGCATATAGGTATAATAAAGTTATAACCAATTTACCTCTGAAATGCATAGGTATAAAGTTTATTAAGGGATCAAACTGCCCCCCCCCCTCCCCCATGGTTGCAGCATCCTGGGTTTCGATCTGACCCTTGACCTTTGTTGTAGGTCACCCCCCTTCTCTCTCCCCCACGTTTCCTCTCATTCTTTGATGTGCTGGTTTTTAAGCAGAAATGCCCTAAACATATCTTAAATTAAAAAAATATATATATACATTTATCATAATTTAAAAGAAAACATTGAAGGGTTCTTCACTAGTTAGATCAATGTAAAAAAATCGAATACCTCTAGAAAACAAAGGACCAATACCTGGCTTGACCGATGGCTACATATTTAAAACTGACCAATGCCTGGCTTGACCGATGGCTACATATTTAAAACTGACCAATGCCTGGCTTGACCGATGGCTACATATTTAAAACTGACCAATGCGTGTTGACAGACTAGGTCTTCAGGGTCACCTTTGAAATGGCACTTCGACCATGTGACACTAAAACCCTCTTTTGAAATCAATACATTTGGAATAATTTTAGGTGGGCTGGCCTTCCCGACCTAATCTATAGGAGAGGAAATGTTTTATTTATTTATTATTATATATATATATATTTTTTTTAAAGGTCCCATACTATACTCCTTTTCAACAACTTAATATAGGTCTTTGAGGTCCCCAAAACATGTTTTTGAAGTTTTTTTGCTGAAAATACCACTCAGATTGCGCATTCTAGCCTGCCTCTATACCCCTCTGTTTCAGTCCTGTTCTCGACAGGCTGTTTCTGTGTCTGTAACGCGCCCCAACGCTGCGCTCCGGAACTGCGTGTGAACTCCGGCGCGCCTGGCTCAGTCGATCAAACGAAATTCAGATCAAACTGTCAACCTAGGCGATGCAGATCCAATATGAGATCAGCTTCAGCCATTGCATATATTATTTCTCGCCTAAAGTGTTGTCAGAAACATATTTTAGTGAACCATTTAGCAGAGATGAAAGTGGTCAAAGGGAAAAAAATCTGAAAATGAGTGTAGGATATGCGCA
>OMKL01154624.1:0-12759 GCA_900302295.1 Parasudis fraserbrunneri | reverse complement strand
ATTCTCTCCTTTGTTGCCACTTAAAGTATTTACTTAATGAAGTCATAGCACTTTTGACGTCCTCTCTCTCTCTGTCTCAAACACAGGCGCAGACACACACACAATCCTGGCTGCGAACCGGTAGCTATCAGAGCCTCATCAAAACAAAAACACTGTAGTTAGCAGCTAGCTACAGCGGTATCGGCGTGCATGCTGTTTATTTGCAAGGAGGGAGAGAGAGGATATTAGCCTCTTGTTTCTTGTTTCCGTGCCAGGGAAATGGACACTCTTTTTTTTGGTTTCAAGGGAAATTGCCTGAGACTTAAGAGAGGGAGAGAGAGAGAGAGAGAGAGAGAGAGAGAGAGAGAGAAAAAAGGATGCTGGGGAGATCCCCTCCTTAAACATGAGACAGTGTCAGACACTGACGAGGTGAGAGAAGAGAAGAGCCGAGAAGAGGAGAGGGAAGGAGGGATGGAGAGAGAGAGAGAAAAGGATGGATAGAAGGAGGAGGAGAATGAAAGAAGCAGAAATTGTCAAAGATGTACTGCATTTGTTGGCAGAGGGAGAAAGGGATTCCCCCAAAAAGAGGGAAGGGGGCCATAATTAATGCTAGAATTATAAGACGTCATGTCATTCTAGGCAGTAGTAGAGTGGCTACATTAACCACGCCCCCTTGCTCGGCACGACCGTGGGGTTGATCTAGGAGGTATGTGAAGAAAATGGGATTTTGAACGATAGCGTCTCGATCACATCGACAAGAAGGACCTCAGCTCTGGCCGCTGTAAGGTTAGGGGTTAAGGTAAGGAATACAGGTTCATAAACAACTTCTTAGGTTAAAGTTGGGAAACCTTACAACGGCTTTGCAGCTCGGCCCACAAGTGACAACCCGGTTCCTGGTCACAGCCAAGGTCCGTGATGGGGTCTAAGGTACCAGGGGAGGGGGACTCGAGTCATTGCACATTTCACAAGAAATCTTAAAAGGACTGAACCAGCCGTTTTTGACATGTGGGTTCCAAGTCATTCTTGCCTAGATACAAAAATCAAGGCACCCTTCTTTTTTTCATAAACTTTTACTGTTACTGAAAGATTTGGCAGTTGTTTTCTGCCGATTCACCACTGCCATTGGCTTCCAGTGTATCTGAAAATGTGTCTTAAACACCACATAAACTGAAGAAAAGTCGCCACGTTTGGCTAACACGCCATGCTAACATCTTATGTGTCCACCCATTTATTTTATAAAAGCAATCATCAAGGTTGAGCAATATATTACTTCTCCAATCATTCCTCCTCAAATCACGGTTAGATACCCTTCTCATTATTCAAATCACACCATTACTGTTTCTAATTTAATTACAATCCACCTGCAGCCTTCTATCACCAATCCTGAGCTTACTCCAAACTGTCTAGTTAACCTACTCCACTTTAAAAATAGAAACGGACGAGGGATAATTCACTTGCATATCAGAAGCATACTTCAGAAATTGGATCATATCAGTGTATTCGTTCTACAGACTGATCCTGATGTCCAGGGGCCTCAATTATAAAACATAGGATTGATGTTGAAACGTTACGTAAGGACCAAACACAGGGAGTGCTTATGAAATATTCTGATTTATAAACACAGTGTGCACACAGTCCTACACTGGTCTCCCTTTATGAATCACAATCAACTCGAAATGTGGCGCACCTTTGCGAGCTTCATGTAACGGCCATAGTTGCCTCTAAATAGTCAGTGTAACGCCCCTTAATTAATATTCATTCATACTGACTGCATGAAGATGATCATGGCAAATGGCGACAGAAAGGCAAAAAAATAAAAATAATTTCACACATTTAGGTTCTTGTTGGGGAGGTTGAGACAAGAGAAAAATATGCACCGGAGCTCACCCCCCTTGATGAGAAACAAGCAGCTGTGTGTGGGGCCCAGTGTCTCCGCGTGTCCAATCCTCCAGCAGCCTGCCGTGTCCTCACAGATGCAGCTCCTACAGACACAAAGGGACATGATCGACTCCATCAATGAGGTTGCCGAGGAGTTAAAAGGAAATAAAAAAAATTAAAAAAATGTGTTATGTGATACGAGTTGTACAATGAAACAGTTACTGAATAAATACGTGTTTTGTTTCCATACCTGTTTTTACAGGCGACGCATCACATCCACGCACTGGCGCACGGCGGCGGCGTTTGGCTCAAATGCCTGGGGATAGGGGTCGCGCTCGTGGGGCAAACACGACCCATCGGCGTCAGGTTCACGCACGGCTCCAGCCTCGAGTCCGCGCCCCCACACATTCTCAATATGAATGAGTCACGGGTTGACCCAGGCCGCCGAGCCACGACATGTCCGCAATCGTGACATGATTTGGACGTTCATCGAATTAAAATGTTTTCGATTAATGAAATGATTGTCAATGACACCGATTACATTTGGGAAACTGGACATTGCTGCGAATTGCGCTTTTTTTATTTGCCTGTTCACCCACCGTGTAAGGAACCTTTATGTACAGATATGACAAACCAGTTATACCTCCTAACACGTCTGGCATAACACGGCTAAAGGTTGGCTGAGATATCCCTGACCTGTCGGACAATTCCGTTCGAAAAGTGCCAGTTGCCAGAAATCTCGATGTTGTCAGGACTTTTAAGTGGGACTGGCACGGCGTGGTTTCTGTGGGTGCTTCTTTGTAAAGCTGGGCCAAATACAGCACAGAGATCCAAGAGAACAGCTTGTCAGAACCGCCTCATAAGCCACTCATCGTCATTGGCCGGTAGATCTTGCTGGTCTCTGAAAATCCGGTCCCTCCGAAAGTCTTCCATTAGTCACGTCTTCCAACAGTGCCAAATCAGCCATTGTGCGTCATTACACATTGTGATTGCATGCCTTTTTATACCCACCCATTTGGTTGTATCTGAAAAGCTACAGATGTTGGAATAACCCTGATTGTAAATGCCAAACAGTTCTGTGCAACGAACATATGATGATGAGAATAATAATAAACTTTATTTGTATAGCACCATTCAAAACGCAGTTACAAAGTGCTTTACAATAGAACAAAACACATTTAAAAGAGATAAAACAAACTAAAAGACATTAAAAAAAAGACATAAAAAAACACATTATAAAACACAATATATATGATAACAATAAATGAAACTATACACTCGTATCTGCCCGACTGAGGCATCGAAAATGGCATCAGTGTAAACGGAATTTGGCCCACTGTTCACCTTATCGTTTATGAGAATACATTTCATAACATAACATGTCATGAAGTGATAGCAAGTAGTCACCAGCTTCAACAGCAGACGTGAGGAGGAGACTAACCTGAGCTCCTTTTGGACAGATGACAGTACAGCCTTCAAGCAAGCATGTGCATGGTGTGTGTTGCTTCAGAATGAATCATCTTGGAAGAGATTTGTCGTGGATTTATCCGTAGTTTCCCACCAGGAAGTGGTGGAAAGGACCCATAGAAAGTGGGTGTGAGTGGGGGAACAAACTGTTCTACACCTGAAGATCGTTTGGAGTGATGGGAGTGGAGTGTATGTCAGCTGTCTTTCAGAACTAGAGAAGCAGGCTCCCTGGGCAGACGCTACCAAAATCTGCTGCTGGATGGGACTGGAGACCACAAGCTCACTGTGTTGAAGGACAACTTAAAAAAAAACAACGTACTGGCCTTGTCTAAGGAGAAGGGAAGTCATTTGTGCTTGTGAACTGTCCCCCACCCCCACCTTGTTTAACTGCGTGCCTGTGGCCTATGCCAGGTGGAGCTTTACAGATATCCTGGGTGATGGAAATCAGTTTTTAATGAGACTATGATGCACCAGTGATGAATGTTCTCTCAGAGTTTTTAAAGGTACACCTATTCTTAAATCTGGCAAGACGATGTGCAAAACGAGGGAGAGTGTTCTTAACGAGATGCATTCGTATTTAGCAACTTGATCATATGAATTTCATTTATTTTATTTATCCTTTATTTAGCCAGGAAGGTACCATTGAGATACAAGATCTCTTCTTCCAGAGAGTCCTGGTCAAGACGGTAGCAACGCAGTTTCACATTAAAAAAAAAAACAATTTCACATGATACCAGCAATATCCATAACAGGCCACCTCAAGCCAAGGTTATGTAAAACAGCAACATGTTTCCTTCAGGGCAGTTTGTAAAAGACCTTTAAAGGTATTCAAAGGAGGGAGAGCTTCTAAGGTGATGGTATTTTGCAGCTCATTCCATGCCCAAGGTGCATAAAAGGAGAAGCAGTTTTACCAAGCTCTGAATGCACCCTGGGGACATTGAAGAGAATCTGATTAGTAGATCTAGTGCTATAGTTGTTGTTATAATAAGATAAAAGGCTGGAGATAGAAGTAGGTAGTTTACCTAATAATGCCTTGGCAATAAATAGTACATTTATTGATAAATACATGTGTATTTTTCTCCTCTGGTATATATATCCTAAAGATTCATCTAAAGTGTGATGGTGAGTGCGTGAGCCTGAACGTAAATGCATATAAATCATGTCACCATAAATCATGTCACCATAAATCATGTCACCATAAATCATGTCACCATAATCTAAAACAGATAGCAATGAACTTTGCACAATTTTCTTTCTGGCTTCAAATGGAAAAGCCCAATTTAGGCCTGACCTTTTTTCAATAGAACATTTTTCATAAAGCCATATGCCTAGGCATTTGCAAGAAGTGACTCTTGCAATAGTGGGATCAGCTGCTTTAGAGTGGGAGCGAGTGAAGGTCATAAATTTGGTCTTTTTTAAATTGAGGACCAGTTTTAATTTTAGCAGTGCAACACAGCAGTGAATGAAATGCATCCTGCAGAAGCTCTACAGCTCGATTCAGATCTGCTCAATGTTGCTGAAGAACTACATTTTTTGCTTCATTATTGTCCTAATTTACTCTGAACAATGTGTTGCACACTTTTCTTGCAAGCTCTTATAATGATTCATATAAATAGGTCTACATATTTTTGACGAGTGATGTCACTGATGCCTGTCAGATTTAATCATTTGTCAGTGTACCATATAGGGGAAATATCACTTATGACAATATAATCATGACATTTGAGACAACAGCTTGTGTTCAGCTCCATACAACTGTCTACCCCCATCTTTTTCATCTGTCTGCTTCATATGGACATTGTGTCCAAAGATTTGTCTCCATATAGCCTGTCTACTCTAATTACATGTGGGCAGATATGCACTCCACTGAGTGCACTCCTCTAGTCTTTATATTCATTTGCATTTATTAAGTTGGCTTGACAAACTTGACAAAGCCAACTTACTGATATTGTAATTGCCTTTTATTGTCAATGCTACCCCTCCTACAGCTTTGAAGGTACCAGCTTCAAAATTGCTGGACATCTTCAGCGTATGCCCGTGGGGTGTGCTTGTGCTTTTTGTATGGATAGCTCACAAATTTTTTCATCCCCTTTTTCTCATAGATTTATAAAGGGGCGTGGCTATTATCAACTTTTAAGCTAGAGCCTTCCAACTTGCTTTACAACTTAGGACACGCCCCAACTAATGAATGTTGATTTTCAGCAAGTAGCTCAGTGACATTTCGTTCTTCCTGAGACTGAGGGTGCTGTCCGGTGTTACTTGTCTTTCGTACCTTTCCTTTGTGCTGAACAGTAATTCCAAAGTGTTTTACAAGTGAACGTCTTTTTAGTTGCTCCTGAGGATAGCGCCGTCGAGGTGTTAATGCTCGCTGTGTCTTGTGGCATTGAAGGTAACACTTCGGCATTCCCATCTGCGGAGGATTTTCTTGCACTTTCCGCTGATGCGTTGGTCCCTTCTCCCTCTTGGTCAGCGTGTATAGGCACTTCAGGAATCTCTCCTTCATGTAGATTTTTAGGTATCTGGGTAACAGACTTCATCCACTTGAAGATATTCTACCATAAGCAGCACTTCCTCCAACTCCTCCACTCGACACATGCTCCCATTCAGTTGACAGAATGCTACCTATTAAATCCTATTTAGCTTGTGTGTACTTCCTGTAGCGTCATGGATCGTGACAGACGCAGAGGTCATAGTTTTCAACATTTTGCACTTCCGCCCGTGTTTGCACCTTGTGCACTTGTAGCTGCGTGCCTCACTATTAAAGGACGACACCGGAGCTTCACAGATTACATAAAGATTTGTGTGCACTTCCGCACCCACAATTTCTTCACAAATCACTTTTCTGGTGCACTGACACACTGTCCTGCAGGTGCAACTGATGACACAGATGTGTCTACTGTGGTACTCAAGTCCCTTGGTCCCACCATATTCATGGACTGAAATACTTTGAAAACTATACCATTCATCATCATTCACTGTTGACGCCAGTTGTTTTGAGCCTTGGCACTTTTCCTGTAATGTTTATCTGCATTAGTAGAAATAGAATTTTTTTTTTAAAGAACAGACGTTATTTATTGAGAAGCAAATCAACTACTCTTAATGTGTCACATGTTTTTAGGTGATAACTTTTAAAGCAACATGTTTGTATACCTTAATTACAGAGTTATAACCTCAATCAAAATATGTTAAAAGTAATCCAATAAGGTAAAATATAGCAAAACCCAAAGAAATGTCATTATGACCCCAAAATGACATGCATTTATTTAAACTGATAGGCCAGTTTGACATTTTCTATATTTATCCAAATAACAAGGTTATTATTGTCATTTTTGGTTGAAAAATGTTCTCAAACTGATTTAGAATTAACCAATAGGAGCTACTCAACGTGAGCGTAGCCTGGCACAAATTTGAACATAAATCAATGAATGTCTGTCCAATCATGATAAAACTTGTTAATTACTTTCTTTCTGTCTTTTTGCACACCTGCTTTCTTTGGACAGGCTCCTAGGAGAGGAACAGTAAAAGAGAATAGTCCTGTATAATGTCTTCACTTACATTCCATTTTATTATAAATACAATGTTATGGTCATCCGACTTTCATCAGGTATCTGAATAAACAATGGAAAAGACCCATCTATACGCGGGAACAGGAGATCAGTTCGCACAGTTCATAGTAGTCGATCGCAGACATCTTGGTCACTAACAACAGGTGATTGTAATCAAATAGCAGGTGATAATCATTAAATGACAACCATAGCCAATGAGCTGTGATTGTTGTGATCAAAACCGCTTGATTTTGCAGCTGCTTTTCTCAAAAATTGCAATGCAATAATGCAATTAAATTGTGGGAATTGGCAAAAATTGCAAGTCAAAGGGGAAAAAAAAGATTTTTATATAATAAAAAAGAAATAGGGCAGTCAGTATTAACATGTTCATATTTTCGATAAATTTTAAAACCTTTACCTCAACAATTAATCCCGTTACCCTTTTTGACCCCAACCGCCTCCCGTAACTTCGACTGGCTGATGTGTTTACATCCCTGGATCACTCTGATATGCAAACCGGGAGAATAGTACATGACCAGACATCCCCTGAATGTCTTATTCTATCATCCAAAGTTTCTGAACTGACTTTTGGATTAAACCAAGTTGTATAAACGATGCAGTAATGAACCAACTTTCCCAGTGGAGCGACAAGTAACGTCAGGTCGAGCTACGCTATGCTTGCTAATTATGTTAGATAGCAATATTGATAACAGAGATTGTCCAAGAGAGCCGTCTGCCAACAAAGATATTGTTTAATCAGAGAACACATTTATTCACAAAATGGATCACCATTCAATGTTATTGAAGACTCCAGTGACCGATAACTACTTATGATTACTTTCCCTCACCATTTAGGTTGAATTTGCATTAATTATTGCAATCGCAAGATCCTTTATAATGCAATAAATCAGATAAGGTAGTATGAGAAAACGAACAACAAAAATGGGAAATGAAATTACTGGCTTAGTATCAGTATTGGTGACCTCCAAAGTGTAAAAGCTGCACAACAACAATTTCACAGTAACCACGATAAAGATTTTAAATAAAAAGACCACAGAACTCAAAGGTAACTCCAAATGATATGTCCAGGTAGACTATGTATCAATGGCATGTATCAATACATGCACTTACTGCATAATTCAAAGGCTAGATCATCTCAGCATATTAAGAACTCTTCTTCCACAATAACAACAATATAATCAATAATATGCAAATAGAGGCAAAACAGAGGCATCACACATAGTAAGTAAGACAGACCCTATAGAGTCAAACATACATTGTAAAAAGTAGCTTGAGCCAGAGTCCTGAATCTAGAGCTCAAGTTATTAGAAGAAGGCTCCAATGTAAAACCCAGGAAAATATGAGAGCATGACATTGAGTAATAATTCATTGTTGAGACCCGTAGGAAACAAGGTTTGCAGGGTGAATATATCCAATAACCTTCCCTTCTTTTCAACAGTAAGTCACGTTTTCCACCCTATGGTGGCAGCGAGACCTTCTCAATGCCACAAAAACGGAGGATGGACATGTCACGTTTCGTATCATTCAAATGCCTAATGATATGATTCAAATGCCTAATGAACTATAATCCCTATAGTTTCTGTGAATTGCACTCTTATGCGCGCAGATGTGTTGTTTTAGTTTCCTGACGGTCTTGTCTACATAGGCAGTGTATTATTAATCATGAGTGGACGCATGAGGTCAGTATTTAAAGGATCAGTGTGTATTATTTAGCGGCATCTAGTGGTGAGGTTGCAGATGGCAACCAACTGCTCTCATTCTCGTTGGAATACTACGGCGCTGAGTCAGGTAATCATGAGTATATAATTCCAATAGTGTATTCTGTCTGTTGTTTTGACCATTTGGTTTCCTAACGTTGACGTTTCTAGTCGCGCAGCTACTAACAAAATGGCGTGCTCCGTGGAAAGGACCCGCTCCTATGTAGATATTGAAGGGCTCATTCTAAGCTGACGAAAAGCACAACGATTCTTAGTTTCAGGTGAATACACACTAATGAAAACATAATTATGAATATTATATTCCATTTCTGCCAATAGATCCCCCTAAATAATACACACTGGTCCTTTAAGAAACATGGGCACCTATTACAGTCCCTGAACCATCCCGCACTTTCAAAGATCCTCTGCTTTTCGTTAACAAACACGGGAGGAATTTAAGAGATGAGTTAGTTCAAGCGAATTTCTCACAGAATATAAGTCGGATGCAACCCACGCGGACACTCCTTAGCCCACTTCCCAGTGGTAAGTACCGTTGTAGCAGATGCACTTGGTGCCACAACACCATTAAAACTACTTCCTTTCACCATCCTCTTCACTGGGAAGAACTTCCCAATCAAGAGTGTAATCACATGCACGTCCACTCATTTTTAGAATGGACTTTCAGTGGGAGATAAATTTTTTGGGAGGCAGGTAAAGCACGTCGACTATACTGCCATGTTTACACACATCTGTCTATTACTCTGTATTTTGCCCATATATAGAAATGTACATGCAAACCCTTGTACCACAGCTTCACCAATCAGGCAAAAAAGGAATTAATGGGAACACTCACCCGCATCACTGATACATTAACTCCTTGAGGTATTGGTTGGTAGAACAAAAGAACATATGCATCAGAACAGGCCACAATGGCCCCTCAGTTTCTCTCCCGGCCCCCTGCCTTGGTCTGTTCCCTGCCCCCTACCTTGGACTACTCATAGTATTCGATCACAGACATCTTGGTCGCAGACAACAGGTGATTGTAATCAAATAGCAGGTGATTATCATTCAATTACAATTGTGGCCAATGAGATGTGGCAATACGCCATATTGTATGGCAGAATTCATAGAATACGATTAATTCTATCCCTGCTCTCTCTGTTCTCTCTCTCTCTCTCTCCCCTTCTCTTGCTCTCCCTCCCGGTGATGTTCCCTGTTTAGAGTAGTTATGTCCCCTGTTTAGTCTGGTTGTCTAGTTCTTTGTATCAAGTTTCTTTGTCTAGGTTTAGTTCCTTGTATTGTGTTCTGTCTAGGTTTTGTAGTTCTACGTTCTTGGTGTCCCTGTCTAGTTTCTGTAGTTCTTTGTTGGTCTGTTTCCCCTCCCAGATGTCTCTCGTAATTATCCCAGGTGTTTCTCGTTTTGTCATTTGTCTCTGTGTATTTTAGTTCCTTGTCTCCTGTGCTAGTTCATTGTCTTCTGTTTAGCGTCTATTGTTAACCGTTCGGTGTCATTGTATGTTATTCTATACTTCGTGTTTTTATTAGTTTTGTTTGATTGTCAGCACGGCTGTCACCTTCTGTCGCGAGCCATTTTAAGAATTCACAGATGTTCTTCCTGTGCCCCAGGATAGTTACAGTCAGTATCTGTGAACACGCACCACTCTCTCCTGAAGCTAGAAATCAGAGAGAGAACCCTCCAATCAGTAATGTCACTGGGATGTAAAATCTATGGCTGCTCCATAGACAATGAATGGGGCTCTGACTTTAATGAGGCCATAAATTGTTTGTGTGTGTGCTCTTACACCCAAGTTAAGTTTCCATTCTATTCCGTTGTTAGAAGGTCTGAACCAGAATTAAAACCTAATTTGGGTGTAAGAGCTCACACATTCATGTCTCATTCACTCAGAGCCTCATTCATTGTCTATGAGGCAGCCCCAGATGTTACATCACCGATTGGAGGGTCCTCTTTCTGATTTCTAGCTTACGGTGAGAGTGGTGCGTGTTCACATATACTCACATGAACTGTCCTGGGGTACAGGAAGAGCATATGTGAATCCTTAAAAGGTGGGGTATTCCCCATGGAAAACGATGAAAATCTTGCTCTATTTCTGCTGGACATGTACGCTCACTCTCGCTCATTTCTCTGAAATTGCCTACCCCACCTTTAAGATACATTTTACATATAGACATAGTGTTGATATTATTGTGAACTATCCTGGAGGACCAGAGGTATCTGTGGAGGTTGCTGGTGTGGTGGAGGATGATGCAGCAGGTGATGGTGGCGGTGATGATGTCCTCTGTTGGGTTGTTCTTGATGCACTCCATGCCCATGAAGAAAGCTACATACCCATCCGTCCTGTTCGCCCAGGGCTTCATCCAGGTGTTTCTGGCCCCAAGGTTGTCGCCCTCTGATGCCCCTGGAGGTGCAGACTGCCTGGTGGAGAGGTACGTACTTCCTGAGGTCCTCTATTTCCCGGAAGCTCCTGGCAAATAGGAGCAGCAGACTGTCCTTGTTGTGGCCCTGGGGGTTGAGAGTTCCAGCCCTTTCTTCCTCCTCCACCTTGTTTATGAGGTAGACAGTGTAGCCAACATCATTTTCCAGTAGCCACTGGGACGATTTCCCAAAGTGCAGCACATACTTCCCCATCACCTCCTGTCAATCAGAGACATATTAGTTGAGTAACATTATAGGTCTTTACAAGATAGCCTAGAGTATAGGCAAAAATACTAGTGGCAATGAGAGGGGTCCAAGCATTTGGGGCATTGAAGCATAAGCATTATGTATGGCATATGTCATTGTGCATTATGACATTAAGCATTACAGTATTATGCATTGGGGATCACACATTATGACATTAGGCTTAATGGTATTGGAAATTTGGTACTGGGCAATATGGGATTAGACATTAGGAATTAAGCACTATACATTAAGCATTATTGTGTTTTGGCATTAGGCATCATGGCGTTTTTGGCATTAAGCCTTTTAGCATTAGCATTATGGCATTGGATATTATTGCATTGACCATTATAGCATTTGGCAATATGGTATGAAGCATTAAGCATGGCATTAGACATTATGCATTAAAGCATTAAGTAGGGATGGGTACTGTTAAGGTTTTAACGATACTACTACTCTCACCAATACTGCTTATCGATCTGGTACTTTAACGGTACTCTTATCAGTTCTTGTAGAAGAAAGGCAAATTAAGAACTTTATTTTTTGCATAATATATAAACTTTGTTCAGTAGCAACAGCTTACAACAGCAGTGTTTTGAATAAATCTAAAACTATCTATAAATATAGACTCTATAATATCATAATAATGGAAATGTAAAATAATAAATAAATATTATAAACAATAATATTTGCTATTGCTATGCTTGAGCACAGAGGTAGCTTATTGCCAGGTTTGTGAGGAGGAGGAGGAGAGTAGCTCTCTTCTCTTCTTCATCTGAGGCATCCCGGCGCAAGACACTTTTCACTTGTTGGAGAGCTAAACAAATGTGATGCCCGCCCCTCGTGTGCATTCATGAGTAAAAAACAAGCACATCTCATCTTGAGATGAGAGACGTCTTTGTCATTTCAGAGCGACAAAAAGGTAAGAGCGTCTGGAGCGAATAAAAACAATTTAACTGGTCAATATCAATGAATGGGCATAAAGATTGCGACCACTGTGCTTGATGTTGATTATGATGGTTCTCTTTTTTTGGGGTTTGAGAGAAGAGAAGAGAAAAGACGACAACATGCCCTGTGAGTTTATATGAAATTGAACAAGAGCCTCAGTTTAATTGAAAAGGCTTACCGGTTATCTTTGTGTGCCTTGCATCCGGCCCATTCAACTTGTGCGGGTCATATATTTAGATTTAGTAAATCCATTTCAAGCACACACAAAAACAGACAACCAGGCCACAGCAGCCATTTAGGATTCTGATTCAATATTGAATATTTAGGGCTTTTTTTTTGTTTGTTTTTTTTGGGTTGGGCTCAGTTCTTGTGGTCTGTTGTTTTGAACCAGTGTTTTCAAAAGCGAATATTCATATATTTGTTCGCAAACTGCAAAGAATTATCGAAGCCTGTAACAGTATTCAGGCCAAGCCCTATATCGCTCAGAAGCGAACATCTCTCCTCCTGTCTGTGTGTATGTGTGTGAGAGAGAGAGAGAGGAGAGAGG
>OMKL01154622.1:3493-13505 GCA_900302295.1 Parasudis fraserbrunneri | reverse complement strand
GCTTGACCCCCATTGACTTTGTATTGGTTTGTGGGTAACTAGTCGGAGCAAGTATGAGGAACAGCATTAATTTAATCTATCTTTTTAAAGGATAAGTTCAGAATTTTGGACCTCTAGCCCTATTTCCTACTTATCAATGATGTTGATGACCTTGAGTTCATCCTTTCTCAGCACAATCCATGCTACTGGATACCAGCCACTCCGGCTAGTTGGCCACAAAACTAATGTAAAGTAATGAGGCCTTGCTTCAGTCTGTACGAGCCCTGAGATACGCACAGGAAACCTACTCTACAGTGCATCCCGAAGCAGTTTGCTTTTGAGTATGTTTAAGTGCTTTTTTCAATGGCCCCATTTACTTAAAATCATTTTGTGGCTAACCAAGGATGAGCTGGGTATTCCGTATGAAGTCCAGCATGGATTGTACTGAGAGAGAGAGAGGATTCTACCCTCAGACAACATCACGGAACAGTAGGGAATGGGTCCATGGTTCCGAAATTCGTCCCCAACAAAGGATGAGTGCAGTTATTTTAAATGTGCATCCTATTTGCGATGGTGACTAAAATCTGGTCCGTTGGGACTTGGGACCGCGTTGGATTGAGTTGTATCCGGAAGAGCTGTGGTCCGCTTCATCGCCGAGAAGAAAGACACTATGCGCTCGTTTGTGGTTCAACTAATGCGATTTTGGTTGAAATCAGTCGGAAAATGACCAGAATGATCCTTTTTTAATTTGCGGAAGTGGTCAGATTTGTCCATCACAAAGCAGGCGTAGAGTATTGTCGGTTGGATTGTTGGGAATATGATCCCGTCACAAAATATTGATGCAACGATAATCAATCGGCACTTTGTTTTATCAATAAATAATGTGTTATCGTGCATTTGAACAGCAGAATTGTGTACTGCGATATCCCAACGCCATAATTTCATTGAAAGATGAGTAGCCTAATCATGATATTGAATTATTGCCTTGGTTCGGCCCGGACCACACCTTGAAAAATTCACACAATATTCATAACCCCAGCACTGTCTGCATATGGCTCTTCCTCAAACGGAGCTACGTAATGTGTGACATGACGTCGCTTAGGGAGACCAATAGCAAACCCTCATTTTGCCGTGGCAGGTCACCTGTGCAATCATGTCACCAATTACGTAGCTCCGTTTGAGGAAAAGCCAAATGCAAGCAGTGCTGTGATTATAAACAATGGCGCCTTTACAAATGATCAAGTGAACGTTTCGACGTTGACAAAGCCAATGGCCTATGGACACGTGTCTTTTTTTTTTTGTCTGCCCAGAGTTTCCAAGAATTGTGTAATCACAGAAAACGCGACTCTGCTATTGATTCGGCAAAGAAAAGCATGCAAAATATGCATGAGATACTAATCAAGAAGTGTGATGACACAATGGATATCTTCTCTAAAAGAGGTTTGTAGCCGACATTTTGTTGACATAAAAGAAAATACTGATGACACCAAAAGTCATTCCTACATGTTTAGAGATTTTTGTCCTACATTTCAATGTACATCCAAATGTTAGTGTGTGTGTGTGTGTGAAGTTCAGATATGTTAAAAGAACATACCACCCAGAAAATAAAGCGCATTCTACCCATAATGTCACATGTATCCGAAAACAAAATGACAAAATTAATTTTGGTTTGAGAGTTATTGAGTTGGTTGAAGTGTGATGTCACATATGTGTATATATGTGGCCCAAGAACAACATACTGACAGCTGACATTGGTCTTTTTATATTGCAAGTACCGGTAAATGAATGATAATCCTATGATAATGCAAGTTCACCGAGCACCCTACCACCTCCAGTTCATCCCCAGAGACCCCCGATTCAGGAAAACTCCTTTCACTTTAGTCATGGAGGGGAAGATGAGCACAGAAAGAGGGGATGAGTGTCTCTGTGTTGCAGCGGTTACATCCTGTGGCAACGGATGACTCCTTACTTAGAGATGTGGCAAAATGCAGCATTATCCCATTATCCACCGCAATATTAATGAATTCTGTAAGCTGCCTTTTGATCTTAATGCATCAGGAACAGGTGTCATAATAACTACAGGCTACAGCAAATGAAGAGGAAAAGATGGCTTCTATTCGTGGTTCACGATTTACAGATTATAGCCTAAATCTGCTAAGAAGAAAAGGTAGACTAGTATTTGTTCTTGATATTTAATTTTGTCCCCCACCAAAAAATATCAGAATCTGAACTGGGATTCGATAAGCAGAACCATAATCGATCAAATCCAAACGATATGTGTGAGATCATGGGCATAGTAACGGCTCTTTTTTGGGTGGAGTGTACCTTTTTAATGTTTAAGCCATTGTGTTTCATGTTCTCATTTCTCTTTTATTACCACAGCCAAGGCCTTGGATTCCTTCTTGCTTGTCCCAAAGACCAGGAATGATCTCCTGTGCTGTAAGTTTAAGCTTCATATTAAAGGCTTTCTAACACTGTTGTGTGCTGGCGCAGGGCTCCAGGGTGCCACCATTTAGCTGCATTTTTACAAGTATTTTTGGGGGCGACGAGAGTAAATCTTTTATTTGGTTGCACCGGTGTGACTTGGTTTATTTCTCATTTGTATGTGTTCCACCTGAGCCCCTCAGAGAAGAGTGGAGATTCAAGAGATGGAAAGCGAGATGGCCAAGAAAACCAGCAGATTTTCTTTTGATATGAAGTGTCTGAATAATTTCACCTGGCTTTGCTATGACAAAAACAAACTGCAATTCCGTACATCGTATCCAAAGTTCTGAGTCTCATAGGCCAGAGCTACACATGTAACTGGGCAACATGGATAAAACAAAAAAGTGAATCCGTCCTTTAACTTTATATGAGCAGGTTTCATTCAGTCTCGTTATAGAAATGGCTTCCCGGTTCGCCCGGAATCCGGTATGGCAAGTATTTCATACAACTTAATGTCCAAAAATCCGAAACTATCCCTTTTAATATTCTGTGTGACACCATGCAAGAGCAAGATGTGGGTGCAAGTAAATGTTCTTATTGCGCCTCTACATTTTTCAGTTGGTTGCACCGATGTGACCAGTGGAAAAGGGTTTTCTGTAGCCCTGCAGCACTTCAGGGAGGCTTAAAATGCACATAATTTAAATCCCAAATAGTGAGACCACCCAAGGAACACTGTTACCAATAATTTTAGATTGGTTTTTGTATTCATGGTGTACTTTCATTTAATTGACAATGGACACAGTCATAGTTAAAAACTTGTAGTCTCGTGGGTCGTGACCTTTTATTCATCGGGTGATTGGAGTCAGATGTGGGCCGCGTCTTACATCTAGCATGTCTATCAACAAAAAATGGTTTTACCATACACCTCTGAAAATGCTAAACATATGATATTGGGGTCAGAATGGTCTGTAGCCACCAATGTGTTCTCTCTCTCTCTCTCTGTTTACAACCTAGTTGCTACCCATCTGGCTCTTGATCCAAACACGGCCCAAGTGGAACTAGAAGTCAACGAGGCACAGGGCTCCGTGAAGTTTAGCACCGATGAGGTCCCCTCGGGGTTCCTCCGCTGGCGCAGGGTGCTCTGCAAGCGAGGCTTGCTCGGTGGCCGCTACTACTGGGAGCTGGACAACCTCCATGCACCCTTGGAAATAGCTGCCACCTACCTGGGTGTCCCCAGAAAGGATCTTCTAGGCACCAGGGATGAATTCACCTGGTCCCTCCAGCTCACATTTGACCACGGATGCCATTTTTGCCTCAACGGCGAGAAGAAAGTGAAGTTTTCACAGGATTTCATCCTCCCGGTTCTCCACAAGGTGGGGGTGTTTGTGGACTACCCCATCGGCCTGCTCTCCTTCTACCTGATCCACCGCCCTGAAGGCACCATGGAACACCTCTACACCCATCAGACCACCTTCACAGAGCCTATCTTCCCCGGCTTTGGAGTGGGCCCATACGGAACCCTCGGGCTGGGTAAAATGGAGCCCTCCAAGCTCCCCTCCAGCAAGTGAATGGCTTTATTTTAAAGGGGCTATGTGTCACTTGACTTTCTGAAACAACATAGTGTGTGTGTGTGTGTGTGTATGTACTTGATCTTCATAGTTGGGTGAACTGAAAAGATTTAAAGACATTGAAAAGTGAATACTACTAGAGTACATCAAAATATCTATATTATAGCAGAAAACAACCATTTTAAAGAAAAACAAATATATTTTTCAGATGTTTGGATGTAAATGAATATCTATTTCACATTTAGTATACCAAGGAGAGCGGTCTGGGAATGAGCAGCTCTGAAAGCACGACCGTGGTTGTAGATCTGTTCCCCTCATGGTACTTTTAGGAAGTTGACTTTTGTTTTGTATGTAATAGGTCTGTGCTGAATAACCGAAAGCTTTGATCGTAACCAAGATATTTGAATCTGGAATCAACCTTTGAATGTGGTGCCCAGCTTGCCAGTTAGTTATGTGTGGGCACAATTGATTCGGTGTTTGCTTTCTGTGTAGTTGCAGATAAAATGCAAGGCTACACTGATATAGCATTTTCTTTAAGTAAAGAAAAAAAAATCAAATCCTTGAGGACCAGACAGCCGAATGCACCCCACTTCGACAAGACGTCATCACCCTGCAATTGTATTTTAAGGAGCACTTGCGCTAACTAGCTGGTCTAATCCTAGCTCTGGCTAGAACTGTCATTGCTCTATTCAAGTTCTGGAATGCCAGTACAGAGATAAAACTATTCTAAACTCACCACTATTGCAATGGCGGTCGAAAATAAAGGTGTTTGTACAGAGCTTAGACCGTGTAGGTCACAAACTACTTTTCGTAAACAAAAAAGAAATTTGTTCAGTCAAAAGCATACCAGCCTCATCTGACTACTGTTTTGCTTAATGCTACCCCCTGGCATACAAAACGGCTCTTTCATTGTACACACTGGCCTGTAAGGGGCGGCATTGAGCAAAACAGCAGTCAGACAAGGAGGGGCTGGATTAAAAGTCAGTTTTGACTAAACTTTTTTTCTGATGCAAAAACGATGCGTATGTGACCGACACAGTCTTAAGTTCTGTGGAAATGCCTTTATCTTCTGTCGCAGTAGTGGTGAGTTAGTGGTCTGGTCAGTTAGTCTTGTTCTATTCGTTCGTATTTTAAACTTTATCAGCAAACCCTGTTTGACACTTCAAATGACCAAAAATAGAAAGAAAGAAAAGATTACTTTATTTGTCAATGTACACAAGGCAACTGAAATGTGTTCTCTGCATTTGACCCATCCTAAGGAGCAGTGGGCAGCCACAGTGCGGCGCCCGGGGACCATCTCCAGTTGTAATGCCAGTACCTCTGGTCAAGGGCGATGGCAGGAGTATACACACACACAACAACCAAGCGTACATGTCTTTATTATGGTGTCGGGGAAACCGGAGGACACGGAGGAAACCCACGCAAACACGGGGAGGACATGCAAACTCCACACAGAAAGGCCCCCCGCCGGGGTTTGAACCCAGGACCTTCTTGCTGTGAGGTAACAGTGCTAACCACTGCGCCACCGTGCACCACGTCCACAATATGAAGGACTAAAGCTTCCATGAGTAAGAAGTAAGACAATATTTGTGGCTGGTCTGGAGATGTTTTGCAGTGTTTTATACTGTGAGACCATAGGAGAATACGTGTGATAACTTGATCCTGTTAACTTATATGGAACTGAATGCAATTCAGAATGTTGGTTATAAGCTAATGGATGGAAAACTTGAGCTTAGTTGAATTATGAAAATGGCCCATTTCATCCATATTGGAGACTGACCAGGAGGTAATGGAGCCTTTCCAAATGGCTCATAGTAAATGACTGAAGGACCCATGCGTAGTGTTAACTTATTTAAACTGGGGTTTGTTTTTGTATGTTTTGTTTCACTAACCCATGCTGTGGTTTAACTGAAATAGTTTCAGATGCGTTTTGCAAAATATTAAAGGGGCACGTCATCCGTAATACAGCTGGTCTCTTATTTTGTCCCCCGAAATGATACTGCTTTATTTCAGTTCCCTAAAATCACACTCTCTTGCCACGGGGAGTCCATCCCACCCCCATTGTTATCGGTTCATCAAGCTGTATTTGCCATTACATGGAGTTTAAGTGTTGCACATCTGGCATCAGTGTTTACCGTTTGGGAGATGTGTGACATCACATTCATAGTAAATGCAATTTGTTTTTCAGCGAAGTGCCCCTTAAATTTTAGCTTTTTGTCGTTTTTTCTGTGAAAGGCCTGTTCCATATAAGAACCTGTAATGGTGTTGAAAAGGACAATAAAAGCCATTACCTAAACACTGAAAGTGATTTTTCGTACCGTGCATAATCCACCTCTACATCAGAGTAAAAGATGGAGCTATTCATCACCCAGCCTCGGATCTTTAGAAGATAACTGGTTTTGAAGACCTTGATATATTGGCAATGATTGTGACTGTAAATGGGACTGAGAATCATTCCTTTGGTGGGGGGAGGCTTAGGCCTTTTTGAAAGGGAAAACTACGGAAAGTGCTGCATGTGATTTCTTTCAGAGAAGTAGCCTTGACAGTCCACCACTTTACTTCTCAACTAAGGCTGAAGTTGTTCAACTCAAAAATAGTAGTGTGTATGTGTATGTATATATATATAACATGGTGGGTAGGTGCAAAGGCTGCACTTCTAAAAGTTTAATTACGGTCTTTTTCAGCAGTCAACAACCAGAGTTGGTTGGATGACTTTGAATGGCCTATTTGATTAACTATTTGGCAAAATCTCATTTGCAATGATGGCCAGACAGTAGGAAAACAAAGCGCAAATCTCCACCAGCTGGCATTCCTATATTCTGGAGTCAATAGAGGGCTGTCGCAGAATGTTAAGAATGCCCATTTGTCCTCCATGTTGGAAGAAACAACGGTTGTTATGTGCAAAACAACATGGCTATTATCTCGTCTTAACTAGATGGAATATCCAGTCAGTTTGTTCAGTGTACCTGCCTCATCCTCTGAACATCACAGGGTGGACACAAAATGGCACACAAGTAGTTCAACAAACAACATGCAGGAGCCACACATTTCTTATCTCTCACATAGAGCAAATAAACACGCCTACAATATTTAACAAATGCAGAGACCATCTATTAGGACCCAGCATAAAATCTTGTTTTAAGCACGATAAGGAGAGAAAAACAGAAGAATCAAATCTGTGATTCCATCAGGTACTATAAAGAGCTGCTACACTGACAATGCGCTAGAGACTGATTTTGAGGACCTGCAGAATGTTTGACTTTGTTATCTCCAAAGAGTTTTATTCTACAGTGTTGTCAGGTCTGAAACAGAAAACATATCCCATATCCTCAGAATATTCCTCTGAGTGCTCTCTGTCATCCCAACCCCTTCCCAATTCACTGTCTATGGAGCAGCTTCAGTACTTTACCGAAAAGATTACTGAAATCATTCCACAGTAATGATGCACTGTCAAAACATTACAATGTACAGTATGTTAGCAGGCAGCTGATACACTGTCAAAACATTACAATGTACAGTATCCACCATGTTAGCAGGCAGCTGATACACTGATTTGATTTATGAATGTTAAACTATTCTGTTGGACAAATATCTTAGTCTTTCATCAAGACTCAGCTAGCACAGCACTGGTGTTTAGAGAGGCAGTATTTATTTAGTTTGACATAATCACAAAGTGTTTCACCAAACGGAACATTAGCAGCATCCCATTTGGGAAACAGTCTCCTCAGCAAAATAAAGCCCATGGCCAATTTGCATATTTGTTAGTTAAAAGGTTATTGATTTTGGGGACAATGAGATGTCTGGATAAGTAGCCAGCCTTGTTGTCAAACGCAGACTGTCACATCATATTTACAGTTTTTCAACCATAGGCAATGTTATTGACAGAAAAGCTTGCTAGCATAAATGGTTCTTTGTCACTGGCACCAGTCAAGTACAGGTGGTTGCCAAGCAGTTGTTAGGGTGGCTCCTTCCCGGAGACTGCCAGTGTTATCAGAATAGTGTAGTGAGAGAGACATGATTTCTGGCCAGAACAGCGGCCTTGTTTCGCCAAATAGTGAACACTGGAGATACTTAACCTATAAGGACAACCCAGCGTAGCGTACACAATGTTGTTGTAACTAAGAGATTCCCTGAAAAAAGAATCATTTTCGTGCATAGGTCATTTTTATCAACTTCTCATACACGTTACCAGCATAGAACTAGGTTTCATGTGAGCATTTCCTGGTTGATAAGATGACAGTAGCCTAATAGGCAATTGCGAACATTATACTTTACCTGCAAACATAAGACTGTTCTGACAGTACAATATTGATGTGATTTTTTTTTTTTAATACATAGGCATATCACCTACAACTTGAAGCATAAGCCAGTCATTTGAGCGAGTTAGCTGGGGTCCAAAGTTCCAATCCAGCATGGTAGTTTTCCAATAAGGGCTTTATAGCAAATAACAATGTTTGTTACATCTCTCAGCCAGAGAAGACCAACCAACCAATCAAACACGATGCAATGATGAGTGTCATATCTATCACCAGTAATAAATCTGCACCTGGAGAAGAGGTGTGCATGTGTAGCCTATACACTGACTACATTGGAGTGAAGCACAAACAAGCAAGAAATCTGTGACAGCATCTGTCCAGCTGTTTCAATAATACCCCATTTTTTATGTAGGCTCAATGAGTCAGTTGCTGTGTTCAGAATTGCCAAACTCTCCATAATTTACTATACTCATTGCTGTGAACGTGACCCATTCTGGGCCCTGGGCAAACTGCAGAGCAGTTGGATCTCAAACCATTTGGTAGTATTTTCCACAAGCCTGCGTTGGTGTTTTGATAACCTGTTAACGCTGATCACTGCTATCTGGGCTAATATGTGCCAAACTATCTGTGGTGGTGTCTGTGGTGAATGTGAAAATGTGAACTGCCTACTACCCAGGAGTTTGTTTACCAGGAGTCACCAGATGAGGGCAGTATATCACAAGGACTGGTGCTCAATGAGCTGTCTGGCATCTGTGCGTTACTCTAGTACATTCTGTACAGCGAGGAGAATGTGAGAACCGAGGCTAGATGAGGATGAGAACTTCCTGAGTTCTCACCGACGTCGAGATCAGTAAGAGACACTGACAACACTGTCCACCAGGTGTTCTCCAGCTCTGCGTGTGAATCATAGCCTATGTGTGATTACCTCTCTCTCTCTCTGTCTCGCTCTCTCTCTCTCTCTCTCTCTCTTCTTTTTTCGCACGCCTGGTGAACTTGGCCAATAAGCAACCCCAGATTTTTTTTTACAATTTTCTCCTAGAGTGTTATTTGTTTACCCTCAAGGATGGGTTCACTTTTTTTTTTCTTTTTTTTTTAAACCCAGGCTATTTAAACATTGTCAGACATGATGTTGACTAGTACAGGCCATAATGTCACTGATCGCTTTAGTATTGAGAAACTTGGTACTGTGCTGCATCCTCTCACCAGGCTCCAACCCAAAAACCATGATACATGTCCTTTTCCAAAATAGGAAGCTCATAGTGTAATCTAAAGACGTGTCTTTATATGTTCTACTGAGGAAATGGTTGCACATAGCACATTGTATCAAACATCATAATGACTTGCATAGACCTTGTATCTAAGTTATATTGTACGGTGAGCTTCCTATTTTGGAAAAGGAAACGTGTCATGGTTTTTCGAAGGCTAAAACACTTGCCACAGCCTGATGAGAGGATGCTTCTCAATACTAAAGTGATCAGTGAAATCATGACCTGTACTAGTCAACACCATGCCAGACTATGTTTAGGCTAACCCAGGGCCTGGGTAAAAAAAAAAAAAGTGAACCCGTCCTTTAACCCTAACCTTCCCCTCAGTGGAGACTTCACACCCTGCTGCTAAACAGTGACCTCTAGGCAAAATAGCCCCTCTTGGTACTGCACTTTGTTTAATTTTTTTTGGTTTGGTCTGATGTGTGGGTTGGAGTTGAGTGGGGATAGGGGAGGGGAGGGGTTGCTATTGTTGGCCACATCTCAGGCTCTGCTAAGAGGGGTCTGGAGAAATTCACAG
>OMKL01154604.1:9271-22778 GCA_900302295.1 Parasudis fraserbrunneri | reverse complement strand
AACAACACAAAAACAAACAATTAAAAAATAAATAAATAAATAAATAAATAAATAAATAAATGTAAATGTAGTGGGGCAGGACTTGATATTACAAATGACAAGAAATGACTTGAAACTCACATTTCAGACTATTACGTCTGTAGACTTTAAAGTCTATGCTGGATACAGAAATAAGTCTTGGGTTGTGGGTTGGGCCTTCCCCCATGACTTTTGTTCGAAATTTTCAACCAAATAATGAAATGAATCAAAAGGAAGCTTTCATTTGAACCAGAGCCATACATAGCAAGCTTGGATGTGAATCGTCAGGCTTTCTGGACACAAGACTCATATCTACTGAAATTTCCAAGTCATGCGTATTTTTTTCTCTTTTTTTCTTTTTTTACATGGACCTGATCCCACACCCAAGCAGTGTCTCTCTCTCTACCGGACCTGCTGCGGTATCGCTCACCTGTCGTGGTCTTTGTCCACCAGGTGGTAGCGGGCGCGGAAGGCCACTAGCCTGGCGTAGTAGGCGGGCGCCGGGATGGAGACGGAGCGCGTGCAGCGCACGTAGGTGTGGCACAGCTGGTAGGTGAGTAACTGCAGCTCGTCGGCGGTGAAGCAGTTGTCGTCCCACAGGACGTGGTAGTGGGAGGGACGACTGGTGCCCTGAGGGAGACAATGGAATATAGGACAAGTAATATGACTTCTTTGTGCTGCGCCCCATTAGAGAAAATCTCGTTTAGACTTTGATCATTTAGTTTGGTGTCTTCATGCCAATATAATGCCTGCAAACCACATTTCTCTCTGTGAGAGAATTAATATCCAATAGAAGAAGATTAATTGCCTCAAGTTTTAGTGACACATTCGGGTCGTGTCTGAGCTGGTGCAATTAAAAGAGTTCGACAGAGTCGCTAGTTATTTTTCAGAGTCACTAGTTGTTTTTCAGAGTCACTAGTTGTTTTGTGTACATGCATGTGGGTCTGTATGCAGCAGGGGGTATGTTCTGGCCCTCACCTGTATCCCAGCATGGCTACACAGGTAGAAATCAAACTCGGAGGGGTGTGTGATGGTGCTGTCGACCGTGGTGCCCGCTGGGACGTTTCCGCTCTTCCCGACCTGCGAGGGGCGACCATCAATCAAATAAGATCTTGGACACAAAGTGTGACACTGGCAGTTTAGGAAACGGAATCAGTTTTCAGACACATTCAGTATTTTACTATCAGTCTTTCGTTTGGCTAAAAATCCATATAATAACTACACGACCGCCGCATAACCCAGGAGGGCGATTCCCTACTGACCCTCTCGGCCTTGTCGGAGCAGAAGAGACGGGTGTGGTGCCGCTTCTGGACCACGATGTAGGTGATGCCGGGCCGGTAGTCCTCCTCCAGACTGATACATGCCTTCCTGATGGCTATGAGCTCTGGCCACGCCACCTGGAAACACACACAAAGACAAAGTTAGACTGACCATTTAAAAAAGGTAAGATTTAAGATTTTCCTCTAAATATGTAATTTGGAGATGGATCACTGTGGTAATTTTGAGAGGGGAAATCCATAACACTAAATATGGTGGCAACAATGGAACTACCTGCCACAAAACAAACATATTCAGAGAAAATAATGAAATGTGATGTGATTTTATGTTGAGTAACATGATAACTTATAGCATTTCGCATTTGAAATATGTTAAAAATTAATAACGATCTCTGCTAAAATGCAGTGAGTGGTTACCATGGTAACTAAGGACTCTGTGGCAGAAACCACTAGATGGCGCATGAGTAGAAGCTGATCCTTCTTGATCAAATTAACCATTCTGTTTCATCAGTAATTTACCAGTGACTTCAATTATACGAGTAAGAAAGACAACATGTCTGGATGACTCCCCATTCAAAGAGCATTGCAATGACTTTGGTTGAACAAAGTTGAAATGAATGGAGGGTGCATAACCAGAAAAATTATGTGTACAGATAAAATAGATTTGCTGAAGTAGCTTTGTCCCTCAGTGTCTTACCTGCTTCATCTGTCCCTCAGACACTCCACCGCGGTAATAGATGATGCGTGTGGGCTTGAAGCGCGTCGATTTGTAGAACTGGATGAGAAGCTCCCGCACCATGTTGGTCAGGTCCTGGATGACCTCCTGGCTGAAGAGCTGCTCCTATAAACAGCAACACACACAATCACGTGAAAAGGTCAGCAATTAAATCACACAATCCTCGTTTAAAAGTGGCAATATTGAGCAAGGTGCGCCGAAGTGATCCAAATGTACCAGACTAAAATGGCATCCCATTTACACATATAAAAAAAAACACCAGTTCCGCAAGTGCACAAGCTCTCCGATTCAAATGTTTTTAATAGGGCTGTTAATCAATGAAAAAAATGTATGCATTAATCGCATGATTTGCTTGTGTTAATCACATTAACGCATATAAAAAAAAATCAAAATAATCATAAGTACTTATCGGGCACAGGAGTCAATAACGTTGAATGGTGATCCATTTTGTGAATACTTTTGTTCTCTGATGTAACAATATCTTTGTTGGCAGACGGCTCCTTCAGACAATCTCTTAACATTACTGTTACCAAGCATAATTAGCAAGCACAGCGTAGCTCGACCTGTGTAACGTTACTTAGTACTTGTTGCTCCGCTGGGAAAGACCGCTCATGACTGCATCGTTTATACAATTTGGTTTAATCCCAAAAGTCCGTTTGTAACCTTTGTATTATGAAATAAGACATTCAGGGGATGTCTGGTCAGTGGTCACGTATTATTTTCCCCGTTTGCATGTCAGAGTGAGCCAGGAACGTAAACACGGCGGTTGGAGTCAAAAAGGGTCATGCGATTTATTGCGTTAATTTCTTTTAACTCGTCAAGGTTTTCAAATTAATCAGACAAATTAATGCGTTCATATTGACAGCCCCTAGTTTTTAAATGAGGCGAGAAATGGGCTAATACACTGTAATAGTGTTTTTCTTTTTTTATTCAGCAGCCCAATTAGCACCAATCTCCATGTTACCATATCAATTCGGGCAGCGCTCCGGTCCTCTGTCATTTTAAATCAAAGAAGTGTCTTTGAAGAAAGCCGAGGACGCTGCGTGAAAGGATCTGAATAACGAACGGAGCGACGGGTACCTGGGACAGGTCCTGCCGGGACGTCTGAACCCGTACGGTGGCGCAGTACCGACTGGGGTGGCCGTCCATGCTGCCCACCACCGCCGCAATGGACGGCTTCTTGCCGTCGCCCGCAGGAGGGTGCGTGACATCGGCCCCCAGGAAGATGACGGGCTGTTGGAACACCGAGGGCCTGAGGGGAGCGGAGGGGAGGGGATGAATGAGAGAAGATACAGAACAAAGAAATGTCTATGAAGGAAATTGTATTTGTAAAATGCACAGTAAAAAGGTTGTCAACTGGTAATTAATACATTGTTTTAATCAAAGAAAGAGGAAGTGACTTAAAGCAATGATTCAGAGTGTATCATGATCTTCAGTATCACACATTTTACTTTTTATTTTATAAAATAAAAGTATTGGCCTAGAGAGATGTTTTTTTGCATTTTTATTATGAAAAGGATCAAACTTCACAACCGAAGCCCGACACAGATTTACGTTTTGATCTGAAACGATAAGAAACACTTCCAATGGCTCACCTCTGGTGGGGCACCAGGACGTTGTTGATGCCTCCCAGCTTGGCGTTGATCTTGAGGCAGAGGTTGGAGAGGGTCTGAGGGGACGTCTTCACCACGTTCTTCACCTGGACACACTGGGTGGCCATGCCGAGCAGGGTGTCTCCCACACGCTTCACCTCCGCTGGAGAGAGAGACAAACGGGCAAGTTAGAATTCCTATAAAATGACATGCCTTTTGGTTTTTGAGTTTCTTTAACACCAAGGGCAGTGGAATTTGTTCTTTACAAAAGATTATCTCTACATCATGTTAATAGTAGAGATAAAATGAAACCTAGCATGATGGTTTCACGCTCCCATTTTCTCTTTTCACACCTACAAAAGGTTGTCCCCTTTGCTTTATTCAACAAAATACATTTTCATCCAAGAATATTATGCATCATGTTTTATTTCATACCATAGACAGGTGTTTTCCCAGGCAGGATGACCACAATAAGTTGCAGGCCTACATAGGACATCTTGAGGTGTTTGAACATGGGCTCCACGCTGTCGGCCCCCTGGGCGTATTTACAGAAGCATGGCTGGCCCTGGATGGGCATCCCAGCATCCTTGGAGATCTTTCGCAGCTGGTCGGTGAAGCTCCTGTTGGAAAACATGACACAACCAGTCAGGGAACAAGATTATGCTGAAATATATACTGATATAATAGCTTGATTGAATAGCAGGGAGATTTATGTATACAATCCCACCATTTTACAAAATGAAATTGAGCCCTGGGATGGATTAAGACTCTGCCTTCAGTTTCTGGGTTGGTCCAGTAAGGTGGTTAGAAATGTTCCCTTCTTCTCGTTACATTTTTTTATTTTACCTTTATTAACCCAGGGTAGGTTCGCAGAGCACAGATTGTTTCTTTCAGCAACGCCCTGCTTCACACTCACACAGTTACATACATTCACACCTGGGAGCTACCCAGTACAACCACAGTCTGACACGGTTGGCCACTGAGCGGCTCCACTGGAGTGGTGTGGGATTAAGTGCCTTGCTCAAGGGCATTTCAGCGGTTGGTATTGAGCGCGTTATTCGTGCACTTCTCCGAACAGATTCTTCCCGCCGGTCAGGGGGATCGAACTGACGACCTTCTGGTCAAAAGCCCGCTTCTCTAACCATTAGGCCACTGCTACCCCAGTCATTTTAATGTTCTAGATAACTCCCAACAGCCAGAAAGACACATGAACTCATAGATACATGACATCCGATGTCTCGACTCACTTGAGCAGGTCTTCTCGGCACTGTTTCTGCGGGGCGAAGCAGGCCACGGCCCAGACTTTGATCTCGATCCCAGCGTAGAACTGTTTCCCCCTCATGTCCCACACGCCCTGATTGGGCGTGGCCACCGTCTTATTCTGCGGAGAGAGTCCCTACTCTCTTAGTCAACCCCCCGGTTGGATGAGCCAATACAGCAGACAGAACTACAAAATCCACACCCTCCCCAGATACATAGAACGCAAAGCATTTTGACTGCACCCCCCCAAACGCAAGCAGCCTGCAGTCATTTTGAAGAGTCCAACAGCACATGGTCGGCTTTGTTTAGGAGAAAGAAATGGTCCGGACATATCAAGGCCTTATTTTCACATGGCTTCCTAGATCATGAGTGCTGACAGGATGCTCTTATTCAGTCTAAAAGACAACATCAGTCTTCTTGAGAAGCTTTATGAATACCAGCTCAGACTGAAGAGTGTACATGTTTTCACAAACATAGCAAGCTTTGATGTTTTTCTATGGGCCTTCTGTCCTGAACATCTCTTTCTACAACACAAGCCAACTTATTTATACCAAAAGACTGCAGGCCAGCTACCAATACAGTTCATCACCCTTTAAAATCACTGGGCCTCATGCAATAACCGTGCATAAGCACATGTATGATCTTAAATTGTGCAAAGAGCAATTGAAGCAATGTTTTGGCATTCACCAATTTCCTCTCATTTTGGAGTTGTTTGTTGGTGCGATCAGAATGTAAGAGTGGAGCAGACCTGACATATGGGATGCACACAACAGCCCTGCTGCTCAACCGTGTTTTCATAAAGAGTGAAAGTCCATATATCATGGATCTTATGCACGGACACACTAGTTTTAAAACTGGTGAGCATAAAATAAATCCAATATTTAAAAAGAAATATAATGTATATCATACCGTTCATAGCCTATCTATATCATAATGAAAAGGCAGAAGGCCTACAGTAGTGGGAGAACCCATGAAGGTTTCCCAAACCTGTAGTTTTCACAGTCCTTGGATGCCGCTGGCGACGAAGATAATGTTCCTCCTTTTGGTCAGCTCAGAGCACATCATTTCAATTTCAGCATTTTTAAAAGCACTTTTTAGGTGGCATGTTTAGGATTGGGAATAACGTGGGCTATTCGACAGAATATTCCCCCAACGCTTCTGTGCGTTTTAAAACACAACAACCGGCCTTATATGTTATTTTTGGGGCGTTAATTCCGCCAATTGCAAATGCATGGCCACGTACATAGAGTATAAGAACACTTGGCATGTGAGTGCCTAAGAACAGTTTGGGGGGTTAAGATTGCTTCATGAATCATTGATTTCTCGCACGCACTTCTCTTAAGAGCAAATTTAAGAGAAATTTCAGAGAATGACCTTGCATGAGGCCCAATGTCACATACTCAATTAACAGATCATCATATTTATGAGTGGATCACCATAGTCGGTGTGCATGGCTGTTAGTAAACGAATCAACTATTTGGAGTATGCCATGAACACTGACGAGCTTCTCCATCTGCATATTAGCGAGTGTTCAAATCCAAACACATTTCCACATAACAGGCATGGTGAGGCATTGTATCATGTGGCAATGTGACTGATTGATTGTAGGTAAACACTTGCTGAAGCGCCTGTATGTCAATCATCATCATCATCATACCGTTTTGACATGTAAAATGTGTATCTTTCATTCATGCCAAGTGATACTAATATTGAGAGAAGCTACCAGTCTGCATTTGAGGGCATTTCAGTGGAAGGAGACCAGACTCAATTTCCCAGCAGGCATTGGGCCAAAGCAATTAGGATGAGATTGTTGCAATCATTCTTGGCTAAGTACCCAGGCATACAGCCCAGCAAAACTAGTTGGAAAATAAACAACTTTATGCATATAAAACCAATTTTATGATGCAACAAATTGCTTTGATACCATAAAAGCTCCATGTCATTTAGATTTGAGCCAAAAGGCCCTCACAACAACAATGGAACAAAAAGGAGAACCACTGCACACTGGATGAATGGAAATGGTAACATTCCAGTCTTTTTATGGTTTATGTTCTCATCGCCGGTTGTTTACAAGAACATACCAAAAGAGTGTTGACATAAATTTGACTTTCAAATGTTGAGCAATAAGAAATTGCACCATAGACTTAAGGGGCTGATTTGTTTCGCACATATTCTCACATATATCATGAGTGGTCAGGACATGTAGCATGTGTTTTAGAAGCTAAAACACTTACTCCATTGGATTGGAGCCTGGTGAGAGGATGCAACACAGTGCGAAGTTTCTCAGTACTAAAGCGATCAGTGAAATGATGGCCTGGACTAGTCAACATCATTCCAGACAATGTTTAAATTAGGGGTGGGCATTTGAAAGATTTTCCCAGATCGATTGATCGCATGATGTACTCGATTAGTGATCGATCACTCGTGGAGGGAAATCTATTTTTAGAACGCATCTTAAAAAGCATGGCAATAGAAAAATAGACATCGACGCTGGCTCCACCTCCAGATGATGCTATTTAGCAACAGATGAACAGTGTTTCATGCTCATTTCCAGCCATATAACGTTAGCTCCGCTCATCGTTTTACATTGAGATAATAACAAGTTGAGCACTACGGGTGCCCAAAAGAATACATTTGAAGTTGTAATGTTTGTCAGGGTTACGGTGCTCCTGTTCGCGCTCGCACCGTAGCTAGCGGCCAGCCAGCCAGTCTCTGCTATGATGTGTACAATTAATTATGGTCTCTGCGAAAAGGCTGGGAATAGAGGCCTTGCACAGAATGTTTGTGTAGTTCTCTTTATTCCAGTATGGCTGCCTATAACCATTGGTAACCATTTTCAAAAGAAAATGCCTAATTTATCTGCTATATAAGCATTCTCATCAAACCGTGCATTCTGGTGGCAGTTTATGTGGGAGATTACTCTGGATGGATATGCTATGGATCGTACCGCTGCTGCTGATTCCACTTCTGATGTGGACCAGCAGCACGTTTGTTTTTTATCGGCGACAGAGACAGAGAAAACATGAGGAACAGCATGACCTAAGTTGCTTGCATAAACAGCCCGAGCTCTGCCGTCTGACAGCTAGCCTGATAGCTAGTTGCCATGCTAGCTCTGAGGAGCGGTCCCACGTTTGTAAGCTTTTAGTTAGTGGAAATCTCTGGCGTTTGGAAGCGAAACTATAATTGACCAAGTGAAGCATGTTTTATTTGAGTATTAGTGGTATGCTAGTTTATGCAACATCAGTGGCAACTCGTTAACTTGATAATGCTAACATTACATTGAATGTTTAGCTAGCCATGCCAGAATGATGGCTATGTTTTGCCAGATGTTTCTCAAGGCGGCCAAAGCAATGTTAGACAGCAAGTCGCAGCTTATTTTCACCAGCAGTGTTATCTTGCTGGGCTTTCTAGGCAGGTTAACCAATAATATACCTACAAACAGTGCAACTTCATCTTGTTTGTTTTCCATTCACATATCTTTTTAATGGAGCCAACAAATAGTTGTGTTATACATACATGTGAAAACAATAAAAAAATATATACACATACACGTGTAAAATGTGAGGGGAAAAAAATGGAAATAAAAAAAATCAATCGATTACTCACGCCCACCATAATAACCATAATGTCTACATACATGGGGCTAATTATTGAAATCTAATTCAAATGTCCATACCATAAGGCAGTGGTTCCCAAAGTGCGTACCGATTGTGCGCAGCACCCCTGGACTGTTATCACGGCACACCAGGGTGCCGCACACAATCGGTACATTTCACATTCTAATTCTACATAATAGATTTTATCACACAGTTTATTAAAAACTTGATTTAATTACATGTCAAAGCGAGTTTATAAGCTGATTAAACATAGATATTGTTCATGTTTTAAAATGCTATATCAAATTGAATAGACTATACTCGCTACTGAAGGCATATTTATATTGCCAAGATGGCATAAAAAAAGTGCAAATGGGCGCTAGTGTTTCCTGCTTGAAGATGACTAAGATAATTCCCCCCTTTGAATGAGGACTACAACTAGCTCCGGGATACGTTCAGCTCTCTCTCTCTCCATAGCATCAGCTGTTAGTTACAGCTGTTAGTTTGTTACAAATGGACCGCACAGCGCACACTAGTCTAGCATTGTCAGACCTATCTCCACACTGGGTCTTAGCACTGTGTCAGCACACACACGGTGAACTGAGTTTGGCTCTCTGGAGATGAATGTCCCTCCCTCTGAAAGAGCACTGTCAACATGTATATGTCAAGAGAGAGGGAGAGAGAGAGAGAGAGAAAACGTCACGCAACTCCTGTTTCACAATCTCTCTCTCTCTCTCTCGCTCTCACTCTCTGCTCTCAGAAGCAGGCGCAATTATTATTTTTAAATGTTGTCATCGCCAATGCCTGTATGTTTTTAACTCAGCTAAATTATCATTTCATTTTGAAATGGTTGGCTACTATTTCCATTCAAAATCCAAAAGGGCATATGTGTAATATTTTATCTATTCATTATTTTCATTGAAATTATGTTTTTATAGGCTCATTCTTCTTATTTGCTCGTAAGAACCAAGAGTTTTATCAATTAGTTCAATGGAATATGTTACAAACAAAATGATAGTGTGTTGTTAATAGCTTAAGCTCTGACATGTTGCCAAAAAAAGGTTGGGGTGCCATCGGGGTAAAAAATATTTTCAGGGGTGCCTTGGTCAAAACAACTGCCCTAAGGCCTTGTGCGCACTTACACATTGAAATATTTTGGAAACCATTTCTTGATACATTCATTTTGGTTCCTTAACGTTAAGACAGCATTTTACCTCAAACCACCTAAGGCCTGATTTTGGAAATGACTGAATGGTTTTAGTTGTGGGTGTGTACATTGAATGTTGGTGAGAAAAGCCAATGATATACTCTTCATCACGTCATGTAGGCTCATGCATACTGCTGGAAAATGACCCTAAACTTGTCTCTGAGTGAATGAATCAATCCTTTGGCTTAAGATAATGAAACTATAGTTTTTGTATCTTAAGATAATGAAACTATAGTTCTTGTATCTGGTGAATGTGTACAGTGATGTTTATAGTAGTAGTAGTGCAACTTTTGAAAACCACAAAAATGTTTCCGTTATGAAACACTTAAAAGACGTAAGTGTGTACGAGGCCCAAGATTCTTCCAGTGACGGTGATATGCTTCTATTCTGAGGGCGAACCAGTCTACAAGAATAAAGTGATGACCCGGTTTAGCCTCTTCACAAGGCTGCCAGGGTGAATTAACTGATATGGTGACAACCACAGGCACGGTGTGAGCCAATACCTTTCTGCAGGCCAAAATACTTTGGCACAGAGTCCCAGAGTAGAATCACTCTGGGAACAGAATCACTACAGGTTGTGTTAAATTAATGCACTGTATTACAGTTTTCAGCTACAGTACAAGTTGTGTTAAATTGATACACTGTATTACCGTTTTCAGCTACAAGTTGTGTTAAATTCAAGTTTCAAGTTTTATTTGTCACATGCAGTTACACCACAGTGAAATGCTTTTTTCCATGTTCTTCAAGAACGTGCTCAAGGTCGGATAATAAAAAAAAAAGATACACTAAATACAATACAATAAAATACAATTTAATTTTTTTTACAGTAACATTAAACTATAAATAAAACGGCTATATAAAAACTATAGTGAGTGTGGACAGTATAAACAGTATGGACAGTATGGTATTTACATTACATGAGTGTTAAAGTGACAGAGTGATAAGTGATGTGCAATATGGTGCTGGTCAAATCAGTGTTGAGCAGTCTGATGGCTTGGGGGAAGAAGCTCTTCCTGAGTCTCTCTGTGCTGGCCATGAGACTCCGGTAGCGCTTGCCTGACTGCAGCAGAAATTACTGTTTTCAGCTACAGTACAAGTTGTGTTAAATTAATACACTGTATTACTGTTTTCAGCTACAGTACAAGTTGTGTTAAATTAATACACTGTATTACTGTTTTCAGCTACAAGTTGTGTTAAATCAATACACTGTATGAATGTTTTCAGCTACAAGTTGTGTTAAGTTAATACACTGTAGTAATGTTTTCAGGTACAAGTTGTATTAAATTAATACACTGTTTTCAGCTACAGTACAAGTTGTGTTAAATTAATACGCTATCACTCTTTTCAGCTACAAGTTGTATTAATACACTATCACTGTTTTCATTTACAAGTTGTATTAATACACTATCATTGTTTTTACAAGTTGTATTAATACACTATCACTGTTTTCATTTACAAGTTGTATTAATACACTATCACTGTTTTCATTTACAAGTTGTATTAATACACTGTATTGCTGTTTTCAGCTACACGTTGTATTAATACACTATCACTGTTTTCAGCTACAAGTTGTATTAATACACTGTATCACTGTTTTCAGCTATAAGTTGTATTAATACACTGTATCACTGTTTTCAGCTATAAGTTGTATTAATACACTGTATCACTGTTTTCAGCTGTAAGTTGTATTAATACACTGTATCACTATGTATGGAGTAGGCCTAGTCTTCTTTTGGTGGTGGTGCACCAAACTTTTCCTCAGTGCGGGAATCTTCTGTGTAGGGTTCACTTCGTCTGTCAACTAAGGCAAATTAATGTATACCACTCCCTCCTCTGCTCAGTTTTAACATTGTGACCTTTTCACATAAACTACTCCAATGACATAGCCTACTACTCCAATGACAGTTCTAATCAAGTTCAATTCCACACGAAATTCAAATGGATTATTTTAATTTGTTGAACTTGGTTGGTGTCAGTGATGAACAATCAGTCATGGTTAATTATTTGTTTATGTTCCTATTGTTGTGTGTCTGTCTTGTGTTGTAGCCTGAGAGATTGCAGGGGACCCACTACTCGGTGCAGTCCGATGTGTGGAGTATGGGCCTGTCCCTGGTGGAGCTGTCCATCGGTCGCTACCCCATCCCTCCACCGGACGCTAAGGAACTAGAGGCCATATTTGGACGACCCATCTTAGACGGAGCTGAGGGAGAGATGCACAGCACTTCCCCCAGACCCAGACCACCTGGCAGACCTGTCAGCGGTGAGAACACAACATATACAGTATACGCTAGAGGTCAGTCAGATCATCAGATCGGATTTGGCACCGATTAGACTCTTTTAAAGTAACATCATAACGGGCAGAAATGATGTCCGGTCTTACCTCTTACCACCAGTGTTATCACTGTAACTGTACATTACTATACTCCTACTGTACTCAGGGCTTGCATATGCAGCCTTTTTATTTTCAAAATGGGAGATGATTGAGAGAGGGAAAGGGCAGGCAGGTAACTAGAGTCAGACATGGGAGTGAATCTTTACTCCTGTCTCGTCCTCTCCTGTTGAGTCATTCTCCATCTTGTTCCGATCCTATGACTCTAATTCTGTCTCTTGTCCCAATCCCAGTTGAAATTAATAATGTGATGCCTAATATGACTCATTTCATTTCAAGCCTTTATTTATTCTCGAATGGACAATTGAGGTTACCCTCATTTACAATGTCGCTGAGACTTACAGGCATTTCAATGTTAAAATATAAAACAATTAGTAATGAATAAAGAATCAGTTTACATTGTAAACATACAAGACATCATGCAAGACAAGTCAGGACTAAAAACAGTTGTATACTGTTGCAGGCAAGCCTGCAATTACATTTTTAAACCGTCCATGTGATATGGATGTGATATGGTTAATATGCCTAAATGAATACGTCGCTTATGCAACAAATGCAAACCATAGTCCTGTGGGACTCGACAACTATGAGCTTGAAAATTGAAGCAACACAACAGTCCCAAACAAACCTGTATGGACAGATGCATGACCCATAACACTGAGGCCCTCCCGACTGCTTTTCAGCGCTTGGATGTGAGTAATCACTCAACAGAAAATAATGAAATGGTCATCGAAGATACCGGCATCTAATAAAGTAATTATCCCCAAGAGGAAGTTGTAAAGGGGTTGATTTACGCCCGGTTGTATAGTCGGATCCCGAGGCGCAGCCGAGGGATTTAGACTTACAACTGGGTGTAAATCCACCCATTTACCCCTTCCTTGAGTTAGACAGTTAGACTACTAGATATTATTAAAAAAGACATATAGTTGTGAAAACAGCGCACTGACCAGTTGGTCTGTTTGACAGTTCCTGAAATGCGGTCCCAAGCGGGCTAGATCGTGTGATTTACCCCGCAAAATGGAGGTCACGTGACGCTTACTAGCCAATCAGATTCATGGATCCAGACCCTGCTTATTTTAACGTTGTAGAAATGACAATCTACCGTGATTATGGATTTCAGATCATACCGCCCAGCCCTAGTCTTTGTAAAGATGTGTGTAATTCAGTCTGTATGTAACTGCCATGTGAGTAATGTATTCCAGGAACAAACTGAAGTTGATTGTATCGAGGCTTTTCTTTAAGTGTTTACTGAAGAAGCTAGAGCAGCGGGGCTGGGCAGCGGAACTAGATAGGTGTGTGTGTGTGTGTGTGTGTGTGTGTGTGTGTGTGTGCGTGCGTGCATGCGTGTGTGTGTGTGTGTATGTGTGTGTGTGTGTGCGCGTGTGTGTGTGTGCGTGTGTGTGTGTGTGTGTGTGTGTGTGTTATTCTGATC